>DF361010.1:6786-37015 GCA_000787875.1 Solanum virginianum | reverse complement strand
TTAAGAAGAGGGGAGAGGTTGAAGATGACTCAAAGTAGGCAAAAGTTTTATTTTGATATGACAAGAAGAGACCTTGAGTTTAATATTCATAATTGGGTTTATTTGAAAGTCTCACCCCATGAAGGGTATAGTCCGGTTCCGCAAGAAAGAGAAATTGAGCCCAAGGTTTGTGGGACTTTATAGAATTTTGGAAAGAATTGGTAAGGTCTCTTATGAATTAGAGTTGTTATCATCCGGTCTTCTATGTGTCGATGTTGAGGAAGTGTGTAGGTGACCCAAGTGCTATAGTGCCCCTAGGGGTTATTGGTGTTGTGGAGGATAACTTGACCTATGAAGAGGTCCCAGTGGAGATATTGGATAGACAAGTAAAAAGGTTGAGAAACAAAGAGGTAGCATCCGTCAAGGTCCTTTGGAGGAATCAACAAATTAAATATGTCACATAAGAAGCCAAAGCGGACATGAAAAAGGGATATCCAGACCACTTCCACTTTACTCAAGCCAAAAGTAATAAATTAAGTCCTATCCATGATTTCAAGTCTTAAGCTTCAGCCCTCATGTCATTTTTGCATACATACATGTTCATGTTGACAAGTTTTGATGATTTTGATGCATATGTATGAAACCTTTTGAGTATGATGTTTAAGTGCATTTATTGCATTCATGTCGGGCTAAAAGCTTCATAATTACTTCTCTCATGCATGTTTCTTTGATAATCCAGGACAAATATTCCCAAGGAGGAGATATTGAAACACCCTTCATATGCTCCAGAATGCCCTATAATCGTAATTCTCATATATCTCAAAATTCATGCATGATTTTGAAAATTTGATTTTATATTCTTGATCGGGGGAAATTGAGTGGGAAATGGGTAAAATCCAAATTTTAGAAGACCCGTAGTGAAAAATGATTTTTGCTAATTTGTGATTTCTAGAGAGCATCTGCACACTAGGCGTGATACAGCCTGGGCGCGGATTAGTTGGATTCTGCTTCGCATTTGGTCCGCGTCGCAGACTGGGCACGGACTTGTACAATTTTTCCCTTGTTTTTCATATTTCGTACAAGGGCATTGGGGTAATAACCCAACACTCATTTAAACATGAAATCCTCTATACTTAGCCATTTTTCAACTCTAGAACTCACAAAACCCTCTCTAAAACCTCTTTAAGACTTTATCAAAATGTTCATTCAAATTCAAGGATCTGAACAACAACTTTGGATTTCAAGGACCCAACCCAAGCTTGAAGTCTCCTTCAAGTTCACTCCAAGAAATTTTCAAGTTTAGATATGTGGGTCTTCATCCATGGGTCATTTGGAGCCCAACTCTCTCTTTTTATGAAAACTTCATGATTTCAAGGTTTGATTCTTCATGAGTACTTCCTATTATGCATTATAAATATGAATCATGTTGGGTTTTTATCAAGTATTGATTGATTATGCATGAATATCTATTTTAAGCTTATTCCATAAGTTGATTTATAATTGAAGTTATGCATGATGTGTACTATGAAAACTATGGACTATTGTGAATTTTTAAGATGGAATTCATGATACTCAAAATGAGGGTTTTACTACAATATTGGAGGTTTGATTTGAATGACTTTGAAATCAATTGATTTTCTCCTTCTTGTTTTATACTCTTGAGTTGCATGATTTTGAACATGTGCCCATATACCCACCATGTGTTTGATTAAATTACATGACAAGGATTTCCAAGTTAAAGGTAGATTATTGCATGATTTACAAGTCAAGTGATTTCATGTTAATTATAGGCTCCCAAGCATGTGTTGAACCCATGAGAGATTTTTATGCTCTATAAGCGAATTAATGAGCTCTTATGCTATGTTTATATATGTGCATTGTGACGCCTACTAGAAGGGGTTATGAACTATGTTGTGTGCCTCACCCACATGTACGGTCTAATGTTATGCTTTACCCTATACTTACATGAAGGGGTTATGAACTATGTTGTATTTCTCACCCTCATGTGCTACCCATTACCTACTAGAAGGGGTTATGAACTATGTTGTATGTCTCACCCTCTAGTTCAAAGATATTTGGATGGACTATGCACGTCACTTTATTGTGTTGAACAAGCTATGCAAGTATGATTCTTCTCAAGCATGTTACGCCTAAGTATTTATTTTACATGTCATATTCAGCTCATGTCTATTGACTATGATAATGCATCTTGACTATTATGTTTATGATTCTTGTTGCATTGTATCCCGCATACTTAGTACATTCCAAGTACTAACGCATACTCTATGCCTACATGATACTACCATATAGGGAACAGAGCTCCTACCGATTATCCTCCTCCACGTAGCTAGTTTAGTTCTTGAAGAAAGCTTTGGTGAGTCCTCAACTTCGAGGACAATATCTACTTTATTCATGCTATGTTGAGACTTCTTCTTTATGTTGGATACTTATTATCATGAGGGTGAGTCCGAGAACTGTCTTGGCCCCCGCTCTATTCTTAAGAAGAGGTATTGTTGGATACCATGTTTGTATATGTTTATGAGCTTGACTCTTCTTATGTTTTTATGATTATGAAACACTTCCCTTAGTCCCGCTTCCCTTTTGAATAATTAACTCTTGTTATTGTTTTGTTTTGCATCCGCAATTAAGGATATGTACATGATATGCTAAGATGCTTGTTTGGGTTGTCTCTGGACTTCTCATTCGTCGTGTCACGTCTAGGCCTTAGGCTAGGGTGGGGACACGTTTCTCTAGAAATATGAATTCTGGTTCACAAACCAAATGTTCTTGTTATATTTTGATGAATTAAGGATTCTCAATCCTTCACTGGTTCTACTCAATTTTATTTTATAGTCTTGAAGTCAGATTATATTCAAATAGTATCCTGACTTTTCTCTGAAGTTTCTCTTTCCTCTTTTCTTTTCTTAACTTCCTTTCTCCCATTAAGAGTCAACCACCTTCCCATAAAATAGGGAAGTAGTTAGGCGGTCCAAATGGATAATGAAAATTATCCAAATGAATAATAATTGTCTAACCTTATCCAAATGGATAAGGTTGGATAGTTATATAAAAATTACATTACCATAAATTAAAATCAGATACTTGAATTGAGTTAATATTGGATCGGATCGATCCACATGTGCGACCTATGATCCCAAAAAATCTTACAGTTGCTCCACTCCCTCCTACGAGTGGAGATTAAGTGTAGGTGAACTTTATTCTTTCCTTTAAAAATAGTTGAAGAGGTTGGGGTGGATTTATAGTTGTCAGTGGGGGTTCCCGGGTACCCACATGACTGATAGATCAAGTAACTTATATAAGTAAATGACTAGCTGGTTTCATGGCAAAGGAAGGGGCCCTTGAAGCACTTTTTTCAGTTGCAAGAGGGGTCGGTATAAAATCCAATAAAAAATTGTCAATAAAATACTCCCCCTAAAAAAATTAGTCAATAAAATACTTTCTCTGTTTAAAAAAAAATGATTTAGTATGATTAAACACAAAATTTAAGAAAATAAAGAAGGTTTTTTTATTTTGTGATTGTAAAAGTTAAAGTTATGTCAAACATACTAAAATATTATTTAATCTTATAGCTTTAAACATGATACGTGAAAAATTAAAATTAAAATGTTATCAAAAAAGGAAAGAGGTAAATCTTTTTGAAACTGATGGATGGAATAGTATTTTAGGTTTTGTCTAATTATTATTATATATTAATTTATTTCATTGAAATTCATAAGTATAAATTCCTAGATCCGCCTTTGTTAAGAGTGTTTATTTTCGATAGACCCTCGACTCAAGAAAATTTGCTTTCAAATATATTACTGAAAAACATAATTTAATAAAACGGATTTCTAAGTGCAAGTCCACCTTATTTTATCTTATATACAGTGAGAAATCATAATTACAAGCATGTTTCCATAGCTAGGGGGACATCGGATCAGATCCCATGCTTACATATATTTCAGTTGTATTTTAATTCCAACCGATGATTGGCCTAGCTTACTTGTAGTAGAGCCTAGAGGAAGAAGAAATCAAACAAACAGCTAGGATGGAATAATAATTGTAAATATATAAATAAAAATAATTAATCACATTATTAAACTACGAATAATTGCAGCTTCTGGAATTTCAGTATCTATAGTGGATAGTAATTGAGAAAGTGGATCACTAAGGTCATTTACTTCTCTGTTCAAACTTGTAATGTAGTTACATTTTTCTTGGAGCACCTTTGTTTCTGATGCCTGCAATGTCAATTAGAATTAATGTAAGAAAAGTGAAGTCAAAACGTAAAATTGGCTTTATATTATTTAGTGTTGGGACCCTAACGTGAAGAACAAATTATACAAAATCATATTCTGTCAAAACTTGTGCTGTTTCCAAGAAGCAATACATGAACAAAGAGTGTGAGAGAGAAAATCTAGTCTATTTTATTTAGTATAGTGATGCGCATTGTGATATACTAGTGTTTGATCATCAAATTTTTCTTTTCCATTTTTTGGTAAGTCACATATGGATTTTCACACCTCATCAAAAATATACTTATGTGATCCATGTGTATACAAGCCACAAGGGAATGAATAGCACCAAGCTTGTAATTAATGGCATATTGATAATGAAAAGGTCATA
Organism: Solanum virginianum; assembly: GCA_000787875.1. Taxonomy (NCBI): domain Eukaryota; kingdom Viridiplantae; phylum Streptophyta; class Magnoliopsida; order Solanales; family Solanaceae; genus Solanum; species Solanum virginianum. The sequence continues at coordinate 32,410 of DF361010.1, read as the reverse complement.
AAGAGTTCGTCATTGTGCTTTTATTATTAACTATATGCATTTAAAATCATTTTTCAAGTCCATGAAAAGCTATGTATGTATCATGTTAATTATGCACTTAATTTAATGTTAAGGCACATTCAAAGTTTATTGTGAACAAATAAAAGTTAACAAATTGTACAGAGTATTATAATAATATATATAGGGATTAATAATATATAAATTATAATAAAAAGATTTAAAATATGTCTTATTTACTACTCCCTTCGTTTTATTTTATGTGTCACCCTTTGACTTAGTACTTTGTTTAAGAAAAAGAAAGGATTTTGAAAGTTGTGGTCTAAAATAATTCTTAAATATTTGTGTGCTTGAAAATTATTTCATTAAGGATGAAAGAGAAATTTTAAAATTAAATTGTTTATGATTAGAGAAATGTGGCATTCTTTTTTGGACGAATCAAAAAGAAAATGATGACACATAAAATAAGACAGAAGAAGTATTTCTTACAACAACAAAAAAATACATGAGATTATTCTAATCATATTAATTGTTTTAATTTGCGTATTACTAATCATACAACCTTATGTCAGTATCAAAATTATTTTGGCGAGCAACAAAACTAACCACCAAATAATGTACTAGTATTGTATAATACCTTTTTTTTTTAATTGTATAATACTGAACTTTATGCAAGTATTAAAATATTACTGTACTGAAATTTATGCAAGTAATATAATAGGAGTACTCCTTTTCATTTTGGCAGTAACTCCAACCTTGTTCATTTAAATTCTTCAATTCTATTTTTTTTACACTAGTATTTAAACCAAAAATAAAATTTTTGTGATTTCATTATTTATATTTATATTCTTGAGTTGCAATTTTGCACTTTGAAATCGTCCCTGTCTGTTAAGTTTAGTAAAAAAAAAAATTTAAATGATGGATACCAATCAATTTTCTTTAAAGATTTAATTTTTTTTTGAAAAATAACCAATAAAAGTGCATCTATTTTCTTTTTTTTTTTTTTAAATATATTGGCAACTACTGTTATTAGTAATCAATCAAAGTTCATTTTTTTACCCATATTGAAGATGGATGACATGAAAATAATAAAATATTTGGCATATTTTATTTGACTTTTCATATATATATTTTTTAATGTTTATCAATATGCATTCAATAGTTATTTTTCTATTTAAGTGTTACATGAAAAATAGAAATTGAGGGTTATAATAGAATAAGATTGTAATGTAAAATTGAAGACCGGTTAAAATATTGTGTATGTATTTGTCCCTATATTATTGAAACATGCAAATAATAGAAAGAAATGTTGAACCTTGTTGGAGCGATGAGTTTGAATCTCTGGAAGAAAATGGTGCAACTTGGAAACAAGTTGGAGAATTTGATCATCTACTTTCTTCATTATTAAATTCTTTTACTATTATGGGCATTTTTAATTTTATCCATTTATTGTCTGGCAGACAGTTATATTTACATATATTAACTTCTACTTCTATATCTATCATAGGTGTGTAATATCTCTTGTAATATCCTTTTATTATAATTTTTATTAATATGTGTATTTTCATATTATTCTTCTTATGATCTTTCTCTTTTTGTCGTACGTGATTGTTATATATTCTAGTTCTAGTAGTCCCCAACATAACTGTTCTCCTTTTTGACATGTGCAGTTAGTTTTTTCTTCTAAGTTACGATTACTTTTCCTTTTTGCCTTAAGTCTTTTGTCTTTATCTTGACTTTTTTGCCTTATGTCATGATTATCTTTGAATGACTTGCTTTATGTCACCATCATCTTTTAATTTTTGCTTTATGTCATCATCATCTTTATGTTATGAAAGACTTTTGCATTCCTTTTTAAGACTTTTGCATTCTTCTTTTCCTTTTTTACATCTTAGGTATCCACGTGTTTTTATAATCAGCAATAAAATACTTTTTATCCCCAAATTATGGAGTAACAATTAGCAACCCCTACAAATCTACAGGAGAAGGTATATCTTTTCATAATTATGCTTGGCTAAATTATTTAATTCCTGTTTGACATATATTATGTGATATATTTATGATTGTTATTATAAACTAGGATTATTCATATCTTATATCAAGTATCAAGTTGTTGAGGCATTGTTTAGAAAAATAATATCCTGAAAATTTACAATGCTAGTAGTGACTAGATTATAATAAAATGAATACCTTAGTTAAATAACAAGTTTTCATAACTAAATCATATAAGATATGGAAGGCAGGAATGTTTAAACTAAGCAGGATCATAATAAAATGAATACCTTAGTTAAATAACAAGTTTTCATAAATAAATCATATAAGATATGGAAGACAGGAATGTTTAAACTAAGCAGGATCATAATAAAATGAATACCTTAGTTAAATAACAAGTTTTCATAAATAAATCATATAAGATATGGAAGACAGGAATGTTTAAACTAAGCAGGATCATAATAAAATGAATACCTTAGTTAAATAACAAGTTTTCATAAATAAATCATATAAGATATGAAAGACAGGAATGTTTAAACTAAGCAGTAATAAAAAAGATGGACAAACCTATGTAGCAATCTTAGATAATAATTATTTTGAAATGAACCATAAGACACTTATTTTCTACATACTAAATAAAATGCCAGAAATAGAAATAAGGAAAATAATATGAGAAAAAATAATTGAATACGAAGAAGGAGAAATTAACAAATTAATTAGACAGTCCTAATACGACGATATAAACATAGTTCTACGAGAATTAGACGAAAACATTAGTTAAACAGACCTGTTATATGACTCAAAAAATTATTATTCAATATAAATCAATAATTCCCCTAATTCCGCAATTAACCCCTGCTTGACATGTTTCAAATTATAAATATCTTTTGTATAATTGGCTCCTCTTATCTTTTGTTTTGTTTGGAACAAATTGAAAGCTTGTTACGTAGTGGGAACATACAAGGGAAGAAGAAATTATAAGAATTGTAACAGAGGAAGTTATAGTACAAAGAAAAGACTGGGGGAAAAAGTGATTACGGAACCAGCTTTAAAGGAGGTCATGGACCACAATCATAACAATTAAAAAAATAATTCCTCACTTTCATATCATGTGACATTCTTTTGATTTGATTTCGTATTTTAAAAAAATATAATGTAGTCAAAATTAAAATAGTTCTTAAATATTTATGTGCATAGTTATAAATCATTTTACTAAAAATAAAAAAAAAATTTAAAATTTAAAATATTTCTAATTATAATAAAATGACATTTTTAAACAACAAATTAAAAAGAAAATGTACACATTGAGTAAGTAAAAAGAAAGAGAAAGAGAAGAATAACATATCGAAAGTGATATTGTTGGATGTGAAGAGGACAAGTGCATGGGAGAAAGTAGCCAAGAAACCTTCTTGTTCAGTAACGCTACTGTAAGTTCAGTAAACTCTCCGTTTTCCTACTACATCTGCTGCCATTACGTATTCTACAATTTTTTGAACTTCAGATAGAGATAGGAGAGGAAAGCATGTCCAGCATAACCTGTTAAATATTTAAATGGCATATAAAAATATGCATGCTTCACAAAAAAATAAAATTTATTACTTTTGTCTCATTTTGTCTCATTTCATGTGACACCCTTTTCTTTTTAATTCATTCTAAAAAGAATATTATCCTATTATAATTAGAAATAATTTAACTTTAAAATTCTCCTTTTGCCTTTAATAAAATAAATCTCAATCACACAAATATCTAAAAATTATTATAAATCATAAATTTTAATCAAATAAAAAAATATCACATAAAATAAAATGAAAGCAATACTAGAGAAAAGAAATAAAGTCATGCATATGGAACAAAAGTTCAAATGACCCAAAGAAGTACCGATTGCAAGTGGATTCATTTGAAAACCAGAAGGTACACACATTTTATAAGATTATCATGACGGCATGTTTCACGAGAAGATTAATATTATAAATATAATATCATAAAATTGTTTACATATTTGACTAAAAAAGTAATTAATCAATTTTAACATAAAAATAAATACCACACAACGTGAAATAATAAGTTAATACTATTAAAGCAAAGAAATTGAAACAAACTATATAATACAAATTCAAATTACGAATTCTACTATACAACAAAGTAAGTTATAACATAACTTAAAGTAAATATAATTCAAAAAATGAAAAATATAAGTCTATTAACGTCATTCAACAATAAAATTCTACTTTAATTTAAAATTTAGAATAATATGTAAAAAGTAAAAAATAAAGAAAAATGAATAGATATAAAAAAATATATATATCAACAATTATATGGAATCACAAAAAGGTTGGGAAATGAGAAGATATAAAATGAACTATAAACAATGTAAAAATAAAAAATATATTTTAAAAAAATAAATTTTTTTTAAAAATAAAAATAAAAAGAAGAAATGAAAAATGATCTTGTGATTATACACTATGTAATTACCAGCAATATTGACCTCTTCCCGATAATAGAAAAGTTTAATTACCCTCTATTGTAAATTGATAACAAATGGAGTAATACAAATTAAAGCAAGATATTTCGACAAGAAATGTAGAAAGGGGAGAAAACTTTTCCTCTTTTAAGTGGCTTTCAAAAGTGAATAACATTTCAATTTATAATGTAATGATTGATCCTCCAAGATATTTCATTCATTTTTCAATATTTTGGACAATTAGAGCTTTCATGTAGTAGTCCTAAGTGATTTATGATTTGCTGGGACTGATAATTCCGTCACCTAGTCGTTCATTTGATTTTTATGTAAGCTTTTTGTTTTGAAGTTTTTTGTAACAATACCCAGTTTAGGAGCCCTGAGTACAGAAAAGTTGGCCTGAAAAGTAACTTGAAGTTTGGTTTACGAGACTACTTATGGTCCGTAAGATGACATACGACCCGTAGGTTCGGTTTTTAAACATAGAACTTCATGAAGGGGAAAAGTTTTCAAGTGTGGGGTAACCCACAGACCAAGTGATAGCCCGTATATGGTTTCATGGGTGGGATTCCATACATGAAGGAAATTTAGAGTTTTCAAGAAAGTGGTATACGAGTTATCATACGGCTCGTAGAATAGGTTACGGCCCATGTAGATCTTTCGTAGGTAAGGAAAGGAAGTGAGGAATAATGGTTAAGTGTGGAAGGACTGAGTCCAACCATGACCCATAAGAAGTTTCACGGCCCGTACTGTTGTTCGTGGTTTTTAGTTTAGCAAAGTCAGTTTTCAAGATTTTCAGATGTGTCATTAGACGAGGAGACTTACGGCTTGTAAGTTGACCTACATCCCGTAATCGAGGTACTGTAAGTCACTATTGATAGTTTTTAATAAGGGACAATTTGATCATTTTTCACAATTCTATTCCTATACTATGTCGTTTTGAGGACGAAAAAGGACTTATTTCAACCTTCAAGCCCTAATCCCTATCATTCTTAACTCTCAAATTCTCTAAGGCAAAAGATGCTCTCAAGACTAGGCAAGAACAAGGCTAGGTTTTCCAAGGTTTCCTCCCCAAAAGCTTCAATTTTGTTTCCCCTTAGTTCTCCAGGTATGTAAGTTGATTTATGAGTACTCTTTTGCCCATAAAGTTCCTTATTAAGTATTTTTACCTTTTCTTTAAGTTCCTCAATATAATGTACATGCTTATGATGATTTCATGATCTTTATGTTATTATATGATACTTATGAAGTTTACCAACTATTTTGCCAAGTAAATACATGCATATGTGAAGTATGATATTGATTCCATGATGATGTTTGATATGATCAAGGTAGAGTGGTTTCGATATTCCTTTTAAAAGAAATTTCCTAAAACTTATGAGATTTATGATTGTTCCTAGCTAAAAGCTAAGTCTACCTTATTTTCCATGAAAGTTTCCTATGATTTATGATTATGATTATGATTATGATTAGGACACTTATGAAGAGCTTCAAGGTAAGCTTACCAAGGATATATGTACGATGTTAATTTCTCTAAAGGATGTTTAAGAAAGATTCTTAAGTTCGAGCTACTCCTATTATTGCTACTTATGATTCTAAGAGTATGTTTCAAAGATTTCGTGGGATGACTTAGCACCATGAGGACTAGAGATTGGGACTCATTAGTTGAGCCATGATCCATTAGAGCTAGATCTTAATGTCCCTAACTATGTGTCATCATAAAAGTCTTATATGCTAGGCTAGTGGATCCATGCAGGCCCAAAGTTATGAAAGATGCAATTGCAAAGTTACTAAGTTTTAGATATCTTCCTTGGCAAGTAGATTTTTCTTTTCCATAAAAGCAGTTTATTGGATCCTCTGTAGTAGCTCACGTGGTCTTACTATCAGTTATGGACCATTCCCATAAGTTTTATGATTTGATGATATGTTTTTACTTTATGTGTTTTCTTATGCATTGTCTCATATTGATCCAGCCATATTCCTTGTGTATATTCAAGCTCATTTCACGACTCCTTTATCTTATGTACACCAATTTGTTATGTTTTATTATGATGGCATTACAATTTCATCCATGCATTACATCTCACATATTTAGTATATTTCAAAAGTACTAATGCATATTTTATTTACATGATTGAACCACGTAGGGACAGGCAGTCCTCCACTGGCTCAAGGCTAGTAGTTGGCATTCAGGACTACCTTGATATTATGGTGAGCCCTTAGTTCGGGACTCTACCCAGTTTTCACTCTGTTTTGTATTTTGTTTTAGACGATGTATTTATGGACCTTCTGAGGCTTTTACATTCTATATTGACTATTTATGGATTTCTTTCTATTCGATGGTAATAAACTATGTCGATTCCATTCGTTATGTATTAGTAGTATGCTTATGGATAAGATGATGATATCCATTTTCACTAATTTTTAATGTTTCTTCATTGCATAAAAATGGCCCATAGTCCCTTCCCTTATGTTTTCCACAAAAGTTTCAATTTAATGCCTATGAATGCTTGGATGAGGTGCCTTCGAGTGTCTCATTCATCGTGTGATGACTAGGCCCCTAGGTCGGGTCGTTACAAACTTGGTATCAGAGCATGAGGTTTTAAAATGTTCCTCGGATGTTCATGCATACCCCATAGGGTAGAATCTCATTCAAAGTTGTGAAGCGCACCACTATCTTGAGTGAGAAGCTATGATATGGTTTAGGAAAGTCTTCCCTTCTTTCTTATTCATGTCATACCTTAGGGTTGAATAAATTTTTCGCTAACTAACAATGGGCTTTTGCTTGTTTCTAGATCATGCTGCCATGAAGAGCTCCCTATTAGCGAGGCACTCCGAGGAACAAGTACCACCACTCCAGTAGGACAATGGAGTGTCTCATGTGGAGTTTAAGAGCTGTGTTCACTTTGTTAGCACAAGTCCTGGCTAACCAAGCCAATAGGGAGGTGGTCATTCCTTCTCAAGTGCCAACTCTGGCCACGAGAGTACGTGACTTTATGCGGATGAACTCGCTAGAATTTTATGGGTCGAGGATGAATGAGGAGCCCCTATTGAGTTTATTGAGGAAACTTATTAGGTTGTGTCAGCGATGAGCATTTCATCCAAAGAGAAAGCCGAGTTGGAGGCCTACCAACTTAAAGGAGTGGCTAAGATTTGGTTTGAGCGATAGGTTGATGAAAGAGGCCAAGGAGCAGGTCCTATCAGTTGGGAGGAATTCAAATGTAGCTTTTTGGATTGGTTCCTCCCCATTGAGCTTAGAGAGACAAAGGTCCAGGAGTTCATCAACTTGAAGCAAGGAAGCATGAGCGTGAGGGAGTATGCCCTCAAATTTATCAAAATATCAAAGTATGCTCCATTTATGGTCGTGGATCCAAGGGCTTGCTTGAGCAAGTTTATTTCGGATGTCTCTGAATTGGTCTCCAAGAAGTGCAAGATGGCCATATTGGTCAAGAAGATGGACATTTCCTACTTGATGACGTATACAGAGTAGATTGAGGAAGAGAAGCTTCGTGAAAGGGCAAGGGAGTCCAAGAAGGCTTGAGTTAAAGGTGGGAACTACTCTTACCAAAGGGGCAGTGGTCACAAATTCCAAGGTGGCCAAAAGCAAGATAGGAAAGGATCTACTAACACTCCTCCTTCTAGGAAAGACAGGGGGTGGATCCCAAGGCCCAAATTCCCAATTGCCCTAAGTGCAAAAGGCCTCACAAAGGAGAATTCCTAGTCGTGTTAAATACTTGCTTCACTTGTGGGAAGCCCGACCACCATTCTAAGGATTGCAGGAGTAGAGGTACAAGACTTCAAGGCCAAAGGGATCCAGTTTAAGGCGCCCAAGGGACCAATCAGTTCTATGCTCTTCATGATCGCCAAGAGGTCAAAGAGGCTCTGGATGTGGTTATTGGTATATTAAGAGTTTTTTATTATGATACAAATGCTCTTTTAGATTTGAGAGCAAATTTGTCATTTGTAATCCCATTCTTTGCATATAGGTTTCATGCATATCCTGGAGTCCTCTATGAGCCCTATGAGGTGAGTAACCTTGTAGGTGAGTCTATCATAGCCCAAAGAGACTTAGAGGTTGCCCCATTTCTATCTTAGATAAAGTGATTCCATGTGACTTAGTCGAGCTTTCCATGGTAGACTTTGATGTGATCTTGGAGATGGTTTAGTTGTATGCTTTTTATGCCTCCATGACTGTAGAACCCATAGGGTTAAAGTTCAATTCCCTAATGAGCCAGTTCTTGAATGGTAGGGTAGCAACTCTTCATGCAGGGGACAATTCATTTCCTTTGTAAAGGCCCGCAAAATGATTTCCAAGGGATACATCTACCACTTGGTGAGGGTCAAAGATGTTTCTTCCAATGTCCCTTCTCTTTTGTCAGTCCCCATTTTAAGTGATATCTCATATGTCTCCTAGATGAGTTACCGGGTGTCCCTTCCAAAAGGAAGATAGATTTTGGTATAGACCTTTTACTCGATACTCAGCCTATATCAATCCCTCCTTATAGAATGGCTCCCACAGAATTGAAGGAGTTGAAGGAGCAACTAAAGGATTTGATGGAGAAGGGTTTTATTAGACCTAGTCGGTATCCATAGGGTGACCTGGTGTCATTTGTAAGGAAGAAGCCTGGGTCGCTCCATATGTGCATTGACTACCGGCAGCTCAATAAGGTCACTATCAAGAATAAGTATCCCCCCCCCCATGGATAGATGATTTGTATGATCAACTATAAGAGGCTACTCATTTCGTTAAGATTGATTTGAGATCCGACTATTACCAATTAAGGGTGAGAGAAAGTGACAACCCTAAGATGACTTTTTAGACTAGGTATGGTCATTTTGAATTTATGGTGATGTCGTTTGGCCTCACTAATGCACCGATGATATTTATGGACCTCATGAATAAAGTGTTCAAGCCTTACCTTGACATTTTTATTGTGGTGTTTATTGATGATATTCTTATTTACTCTCAAGGTAAGCAAGAACATATGGAACACTTGAGGGTAGTATTGCAAACCCTAAGAGAACAGAAGCTCTATGAAAAATTTAACAAGTGCGAGTTTTGGCTAGATGAAGTTGCCTTTCTTGGGCATGTGGTATCTATAGAGAACATCAAATTGGATCCTAAGAAGATAGAAGCGGTGAGAAACTGGCCAAGGCCATTGACTCCTACTGACATAAGAAGTTTATTGGGTTTAGCCCATTACCATAGATAGTTTGTGCAAGACTTCTCCGCTATTTCATCTCCACTCACTATGCTAACTCAAAATAAGGCTAAGTTTGTATGGATGGATGAGTGTGAGAGGAGTTTCCAGACTTTAAAGGATCGACTGACTTCAGCACCCATATTGACATTACTAGAAGGGAATGATGGGTTCGCTATATATTGTGATACATCAAGGATTGGGTTGGATTTTGTGATAATGTAAATGTTAAAGTGATTTCCTATGGTTCAAGGAAATTGAAAGTGCATGAGAAAAATTACTCGACTCATAATCTTGAGCTCATGGCAGTAGTGTTTGCCTTTAAGATTTGGTGACATTACTTGTATGGAGTTCATGTGGATGTTTTGGCTGACCACAAGAGTCTCCAACAAGTGTTTACCCAAAAGGATCTCAACTTGATCCAATGGAGTTGATTAGAGCTACTCAAGGATTATGATATGAGTGTGCAGTACCACCCTGAAAAAGCCAATATGGTAATCGATGCCCTTAGCAGAATTTTCATAGGTAATGTGTCCCATATAGAAGATGATGGAAAAAGGGATTTGGCCAAAGATATTCATAGGTTAGCTAGATTGGGAGTACGATTGAGTAAGTCCGAAAGTGGTTGCGTAATGGTTCATCATGGGTCCACATCTCTTTTTATTGATGAGGTTAAGGCCAAGCAAGATCTTGATCCTTTCTTGGTTAAGTTGAAAGCCTTGGTAAAAGATGAAAAAATAAAAGTTTTCTCATAAGGGGGAGATGGTGCACTTCGATATCAAGGAAGGTTGTGTGTGCCTAATGATAGCAAGTTGAAAAAGTTGATCGTGCATGAAGCCCATAACTCTTCATATTCTATTCATCCTGGCACTACCAAGATGTATAGCGACTTGATAGAGATTTATGGGTGAAGAAGGACATTGCTCAATTTGTTTCTGAATATGCCAATTGCTAGCAGGTCAAAGTTGAACACCAAAGGTCGGGTGTCCTAGCATAAGACATCGACATCTCTACTTGAAAGTGGGAAGAGGTCAACATGGATTTTCTAATTGGGTTACCAGAGACCAAAAAACATTTTGACTCCATATGGATGATAGTTGAGCGCTTGACAAAGTTGGCTAATTTCCTACCCATCAAGACTATATTAGTGCGAAGGACTATGCCTGCTTGTATATCCGAGAGTTGGTGAACTTGCATGGGATTTTGTTTTCCATTATATCAAATCATGAGGTTTAATTTACTTCTCACTTTTGGAAATATTTTCAAAGAAGATTTAGCACTAGGATGAAGTTGAGTATGACTTTTCATCTCCAAATCGACCGGCAAGCTGAGAAGACTATTCAAACGTTGGAAGATATATTGAGAGCTTATGTGTTGGAATTCAAGGGGAGTTGGGATAAACATTATCACTTATCAAGTTTGCCTACAACAATAGTTTTTTTGTAAGTACTGAGATGGCACCATTCAAAGCATTGTATGATAGAGGATATAGAACACCCATCAGGTGGTTTGAAGTTGGTGAGGTAATATTAATAGGACCGGACTTAGTGATAAATGTTATGGAGAAAATTACAAGCATATGGGAGAAATTGTAAACATCCCAAAGCCGACAGAAGTCCTAATACTCTGATGTGAGGAGAAGGGAGCTTGAGTTCCAAGTTGGTGATTGAGTCTATTTAAAGGTGTCTCCAATGAAAGGTGTTCTCCAATTTGATAAGAAAGGGAAATTGAGTCCTAGATATGTGGGACCCTACAAAGTGGTGAGAAGTGTGGGGAAGGTAGCATATGAATTAGATCTACCCAATGAGTTGCACTTGATTCATCCGATCTTCTACGTGTCGAAGTTGAGAAAATTCATAGGTAACCCAAGTTCCATAGTTCCTTTGCATAATCTAAACTTTAAAGAGGATTTGAGTTATGAAAAGGTACCGATTAAGATTCTAGACTGGCAAATAAATAAGCTAAGTAACAAGAAAGTTGCATTTGTCAAGGTACTTTGGAGAAACGAATGAGTTGAGGGTGCTACATGGGAAGACGAAGTGGATATGATGGAGCACTATCTATATCTACTCCACTCTACTCAAGCCTAATGTATTAAGAAATCCTTCCAAGACATCAAATTTCATACGTTTTAGTTACTTATGATGTATGCATTTATTTTGATGTTTATGAACTATTTTGAGACATGTTTAACATATATAATTTAAATTTTTTGAGAAATGATGTTTGATTTGCATATTTGAGTGCATAGTGGGTTATAATCAACTGCTAGTTTAATCTTTAGAGCCCGCCTTTATGTACATTCGGGGACAAACGTTCTCAAGGGGGAGATATTGTAACGATCCCCAGTTTAAGAGCCCAGAGTACAGAAAAATTTTCTTGAAACATGACAAGGATTCTGGTTTACGGGACCACTGATGGCTCGTAAGATAACATACAACCAGTAGGTTCATTTCTTAAATATAGAACTTCAGGAAGGGGAAAAGTTTCCAAGTGTGGGGTAACCCATGGACCAAGCGACGTCTTGTAGATGATTTCGTGGGTGGGATCCTAGATATGAAGGAAATTTAGAGTTTACAAGAAAATGGTATACGAGTTATCACACGACCAGTACAATGCGTTATAGCCTGTGTAGACCTTTTGTGGGTAACGCTAACGAAGCGAAAAAAATAATTAAGTGTGGAAGGACTCTACGAGTCCAACCAGTGCTTATAAGAAGTTTTAGGGCTCGTACTGTTTTTCGTGGTTTTCAGTTAAGCAAAGTTAATTTTTAGAATTTTCAGATGTGTCATCAGACGAGGAGACTTATGGCTTGGAAGTCGACCTACGACCTATAATCGGGGTTCTGTAAGTCACTTTCAATAGTTTTTAATAAGGGACAATTTGATTCATTTCCCATAATTTTATTCCTATATTATATCATTCTGGGGATGAAAAGGGACCTATTTTAGCCTTCAAGCCCTAATTCATGTCATTCTTCACTCTTAAATTCTCTAAGCCAAAAATAGATTCAAGACTAGGCAAGAAGAAGGCCAGGGTTTCCAAGGTTTCTTCCCCAAAGGCTTCAATTCCATTTTTCCTTATTTCTCCAGGTATGTGTGAAACACCCCTCATGTGCTTCAGAATGTCCAATAATCGTAATTTTCATATAACTCAAAACCCGTGCGTGATTTTGAAAATTCGACATTATATTCTTGATCAGGGGTAAATTAGAGTAGGAAATGGGTATAACTTGGATTTTAGAAGAACCGTAGCGAAAAATAATTTTTAATAATTTTTTAATTTTTAGTGTGCATTCGCGCCCCAAGCGCGACGCGGACTAGGCGCAGACTAGGACAAACTGGTCTTCGCATTTTGTCTGCATCGTGGACTAGACGCGGACTAGTGTATGTTTTTCTCAGTTTCTTGTTTCGTCCAAGGGCATTTGGGTAATGATCCAATTCCCATTTAAACTTGAAATCATCCATAATTAGCCATTTTTCAACTCTAGAATTCACAAAATCCTCTCTAAAATCTCTCCAAGATTTATCAAATCTCTCATTCAAATTCAACGGATTTCAAGCTCAATTTTGAAACTCAAGAACCCATCTCAAGCTTCAAGTTCCACCAACTCAATTTCAAGAAAAATCTAAGTTTGAGGTACGTGGGCCTTCATCTATGGGTCCTTTCACCCATGAAGCCCAACCTTCTCTTTTTACAAATATTGCATGATTTCAAGTTGTATTACTCATGGATATCTCTTATTATGAATTATGAACGTAAATTATTTTGGGATTTATCAAGTATTGATTGATTATGCATGAATATCTATTTGAATCTCATACTATGAGTTGATTTATATCTATTGAAGTTATGCATGATGTGAACTATGAAAACTACGAATTATTGTGAATTTTGAGATGAATTTCAAGATACCCTAAATGAGGGTTTTACACAATATTGGTGGGTTGATTTGAATTGAGTTTACTCTTTGTGTTTTACTCTTGAGTTGGACGATTTTGAACAAGTATCACGAGCCCACCATGTGTTTGATAAAATTACATGACAAGAATTCTCAAGTTGTTGATGAACTATTGCATGATTTATAAGTCAAGTGATTTCATGATGATTAAGGATTTTCAACAATGTATTTAATTCATGAAAAGTATCTATGATTCTACAAGTGACAAGTTGAGACTTATTTCAAGATTTTACCCTCTTGTGAGCTATTCCTGTCAAATTGAGGGATCAAGCATGATTATTATTTTACCCTCATGTTCATGTTCAAGTTAAGCTCACTAGAAGAGATCAAGCATGTGAGCTACTCATGTCATGTTATCATGTCTCTTACAAGTTACTCATGTTATGATTAAACTTGTGATTATTTCAAGTATTTTGTGAGATTAAACTTAGCACCGATTGAGGCTTAAGGTGGGGACTCGACTCAAGAGGTCCTTATATAAAATCTTTAGTCTCTAAATTATATGCTACCATAGGATGATATTATTTTCCCTAAATGGGTTTTACTATTAGATCCATCTAGTTCATGTTATCATGTTTGGTTTACCTTAGCAAATAGACGACACTTCGCCGGGGGGTGTCATGCCCGGTCACCTTATCGAGGGGGTGTCATACCTCGTCACCTCACCAAGGGGGTGTTATGCCTTGGATTCTAAGTAGTAGCTTGCTTGATCTATGTTGGTTAAAGTCTCCTCACACATATATAAGTTATATATGCTAGTTAAATATTTTACATGCATCTTTTATTGCAAGCATTCATCGTACATGTTGACACCCAAATTTGGCCAAACACTTCAAAAAATTCTTACTTTTTATGCTGATATTTTAAAATTATTTTTGGGAGATTTTAGATTATTTTTTATAATTCCTTTTATTCTTATAATATTAGAATTTTAATTAGTCTAATTTTTAATCTTAACACAGTGTAATAATTATTATTTTTTTGTTCAGATATAATTATGTGTGTATATTTTATTGGTCCACAATTTGGTCCCTTATTTCTCTAGTCCATTAGGTTTTGACACAAAATGTTTATATAATTAGATGCGGATGAATAATATTTAGATTAGAATTTAATAATTTTAGATTTTTTGGCGGTTTCACTATTCACCTTCATCTCCGGCGAAGAGTTCGTCGGCGCTCCGACAGCCCCTCTCCTTCTTTCCCTCACCTCGTCGGAAAATTCTCATCCTCTTCTTCACCTAGCTAGCCACCGGACGGAACCTCAAAATTCTCTCTCCCTTGCTCCATTTTCAGACAGCTCCAGTACAACTAAACAATCCTCTCTCCTTCATCTTACACCACTAGCAGCCCCTATCTTTGTCGGAAAAATCACTACCAACGACCCTTCTGTTCGCCGAAAAACAACAAATCCAAAAACCCCAACCCTCTTCTTCCTCGCTCCACCATAAAACTCATCCTAAAGCAGCCCCCATTTTGACCCACTAACACCACCATTTCTCCACAAAAAATGCCACCCAAAAACCCCATGAAAACAGCTCCCAAAATCTTCATTTCTAGCAACCAAATCTCCTCCAAAAACTACCCCAAAACAGCCGCAACAGCCTCCAAATAATGCACCCAAAACACCTTCAAAACATAGCCACAAGTAGCAACCAAAATCAGTCCAAGACTTACCAAAAACAACCCCAAAACACAGCACAAGTCAGCCCCATTTTGACCCCTGTTTCAGTCCCCATTTTTCCTTACTAAATTAGTCTGAAATCTCTCAAAATTAGCTACCAAAATCAGCCCTGAAACCACCTTTAAACCCACCAAAACTACACTCAAATAGTAGCAAAAAATCCATCAGAAAATCAGTCCCAAACCCACTTAAAATCCCAATAAATATCGAACCAAATCTTCACCAAACGACCCCTATTCTAGGTAGAAACTCCAGCAAAATAACAACTCCGGCGAGATCTAATCGAACTAAGGTTCTCTGATGAAATTCATTAGCTTCTCAGTCAACTCTGGCAAAACAAAGTAACCATTCGTCTATAGGTATATTCTGTTCATTTCAACCATTGTTTGTTGATTTATTTGATTATGTTTGTAAGTGTTTTAACTGATCATAATACTTTAATATTTTATTGATTGTATTTGTATTTTTCAATTCTGATGATTTGTTTAGATCTGTTTACGCATTATTTTATGTTTGTATATTTTCATGATTCTTTTATTTATTTATTTATTTATTTATTTTGGAGTTTATTTGGAAGAAATATTTTGAGCAAATGTCACTTAGCAGAAATTATTACTATTCCAATGACCATTTTATTTTTCTTATTGTTGATTTGTTTTCAATATCATTACTTTGGTTGGACTGAAGAATTGGTGTAGCTGTTGAGTATTCAGGTGATTTATGCATCGTAAAGTACTTTCAACTTAAAATCTTTTCAAGACTACTGTTAGAATTACTATGGATTATTTATCAATATTAATTATTTTGTGGGTTTGATATTGAGTAGATATTATATATTATTTATTAAACTTGGCCAATGAAAAATCTATCCGTCGGATTTTGAGGCCTCTCCATTCAGAAAGACGGTTAAATTCATATTTGTTACATTTTAAAACTAAAAAATTTTGTTGAAGCTTACGTACATGTTATTTGTTAAAATTGGCCAAGGACGAATCTATCCGTCGAATTTCGAGGCCTCCCCATAAGAAGACGGAACAATTTTAGTTTATTCTTTATTTATTTTTTTATTATTGTGTATATTATTTTTGTGTGTTTATTTCACAATTATCGTACTTGTGTTATATTGTGTATCTCCTCCTCAATTTGTAAAAAATGAATTCAGCCGGGATCCACAGTTGTGAATTTTGAAGGGTACTAATACCCAAATTTGGCCAAACACTTCAAAAAATTCTTACTTTTTATGCTGATATTTTAAAATTATTTTTGGGAGATTTAATTTTGAAGGGTACTAATACCTTTCCTTTGGAATAACTTGAACCCTTACCTAAAATTTTTTTGGTTCGCAGACTATTTTTGTAAATAATTAGTTGGTTTCCTAATTATCCTTAAAATTAGGTGATGACTCCTAAATTAAATTATTTTTATTTTTAAGTTTTTATTTAAATAATCTTTTATCGAGTTGCCACGACGTTGCGCCTTTGGGATGTCAACAGAATGGCGACTCTGCTGGGGATATTTCAAGGTTTTAACCATTATGAGTTCATTTTTTTCAAATTAAGGAGGATTCTATTTTATTTATTTATCTATTTATTTTTGTATTATATCACATGTGTATATGTTGTTATTTGTATGTCTATATTGTTTATATTCATTCATTATTTATTTACTTATATGTACATTATCATTGTATTCATGGCATGTTTCCATTGATATTGATTTTGTGTATTTAAAAGAACGGTTTTGCGAACCCGCAACCAGTCTTTTTTATACATTTGACCTTTCTTGGAATAAGTGATAATTTATTGGTTCGTGATGCGTCCAATGGTTGTCATAAGTTCTAACCCAAGTTGTACGCTTGGGCCCTAGTTTGTCAAATGCCCATTTTATCATTGTATTGTGTTGATTATTTATCTATTGTATTTATTTATTCATTCTTTCATTATTTGTGTAATTATCTGTATATTGTTATTTGTATTCATGACATTAATTCCGCCAAGCGACAAATAGTTTGCGTTGGGAATAAGGGCGGTTACGTTGTTATCTACGGCTGTCCCTTCAGAAAAATCCCTTTATATTTTTTAGAAGTGCTAAGTGGGTAGTTGGTTTGCGGTCGCCCAACGCTATTTATTATTTAACCCCGTAGTTTGTTCAACTTGGGTATCAGGCCTTTTGTAACTAACTCTTAGTGAATCAAGGCTAGAGCGAAACCAGATTTCTCATTTAAGTGCATTTGTCGGTCCATTAGAACACCGCCTTGCAATAAATTGAAGAATATGTATCGGGTTGTATGTACTATTGCCCTTCTTGTTTAGGATTCTATTATTTGTAGTTTAGTTCATTTTATTGTAAATAAATTGTTCAGAGTTTTACCCCTGCGTGGAAATTATATTTTTGTTTGTACATCTTTTTTCCTTATTTTGTATCCCATTTATTTGTATAAATTGTACAATATTTTTAGGGGAAATAGGACATATACATGACATACACATTCTTCAATAGTTAGATTTTTCTTTGGTTTGATTGGTCATATGTATATTAGAGTGCACTATATGTCATTTATTTGTACAAATATTGCATAATATGTTTCATTCATGTTTATTTGATCTTGCATAAATACATATATTTTGTTTGAAATATGAATTTGCTAATTATGTCTGTTTGAATTATGTTTGACTTGATTTCCATTTTAACGGGATACATAGGCGCCAAAATGACTCGGTCATATTGGCAAGCTTTCACAATAAAACGGGGTAATTTTTTTTAGAATGGCTCAAAACTAAAAAAAAAGGAATTTTTGTAGATTTTGTGTATAGTCTAATTCTCGTATACTATTTTATATTCAATAAACACATTTCACTTTGTTTATTTTACATTCTTTATACACACAAAAAAAAGAAAATTTTGCTCGATATTTTTTTTAATGTGAATAGATTGTCCTTAAATATACTCATTGATTTTGTCATTCATATTATTTTTCTTTCAAAACATACTTTAATTTTTTAAAAATATGCATTTTATACCATATCCTCACGAACTACGCGTACTTGATTCTCAATTCTTTGAGATACGTAGGCAACCCTTCTTGGATTCGGTGCTCCTTTTTAATTTTCCAAAAAAAGAAAAAAGGAGTCAAATTGTACATATTTTATACTATATCCTCACCCCATTCTTGGGTTCGGTGCTCCTTTTCAATTTTCAGGAAAAAAAAGAGAAAAAAAGAGTCAAATTGTAACATATTTTATACTATATTCTCACGAACTACACGTACCTGATTCTCAATTCTTTGAGATACATAGGCAATCCTTCTTGGGTTCAGTGTTTATTTTCAATTTTCAGGAAAAAAAGAGAAAAAAAGAGTTAAATTGTAACATATTTTATACTATATCCTCACGAACTACATGTACCTGATTCTCAATTATTTGAGATACATAGGCAACCCTTCATGGGTTCGGTGCTCCTTTTCAATTTTCAGGAAAAAAAGAGAAAAGAAAAGAGTCAACTTGTAACATATTTTATACTATATTCTTATGAACTACGTGTACCTGATTCTCAATTCTTTGAGATACATAGGCAACCCTTCTTGGGTTCGGTGCTCCTTTTCAATTTTCAGGAAAAAAAAAGAGAGAAAAAGAGCCAAATTGTAACATATTTTATACTATATCCTCACAAACTACGCGTACCTGATTCTCAATTCTTTGAGAGATGTAGGCAACCCTTCTTGGGTTCGGTATTCATTTTTTTCAAAATGTAAAAAAACTAAAAAAATTATGTATGTATTTTTAAAAGTCATATCTTCAAATCAATTGAGACCAACAGTTAGAAGTATGTAAATGTTTGACGAGATGATCGAAAAATTAATTTTTGTGGTAAGTCATAGATTCTTTTGGTACCGCTTATTATATTTTTGTGATGCTTGAAAATTCTCTTGCACGCATTCAAGACAAGAATGAAACTAACCTCATAGTTTCAAGTACACTATGTGGTGAGCTTTAAATCAAAATTCATTGCATCGCGTTGTTGATCTAGAACTTGGCCTGAATGTTTGTTGAGGCAAAATCGTGAGTAATGTTTGATTTGAGAAAGTATCATAGGCCTTCTTTGACTCGTTTGTGCCTTTCAAAGTCTACCAAATGACACTAAACCTTAATTTCTTCCACTTTGAGCCTGAAGCTTTTTCTTCAGACAACTATATCTTCGTCGTTATCCTTCCTAGTGCTTACATGCACGATCTCCCTCTTGGCCCATCCTTCTTGAGCATACAAAAAATATGCAAATAATTAAAAAAAGATGTAAGCTTGAAATTGTCAAAGGCGAAAGATGCAAAGTCTCAAAATCAAGAATTCAAAGATGACTTCTAGAGACAGAAAAAGATAATTTTTTTTAAAAAAAAAACAGAAGAAGTATGGCAAGGCAAAGTTACCCCCTGCAAATTCAAAGAAAGACAAGAAGGAATTGCTCTAACAAAATGAAAAAGGGGGTAAAGTGAAAAGTTTTTCAATGAGTAAAATTTTAAGTTTTTATGAAGTCGAAACAATAATGAAGAGACAACAAAAGGATCAAGCGTCAAATGTGTATTAATTTTTAAAAGCATAAATTTTTTGTGATGCTCAAGAAGGGATTAAGTTACTATTATTCCAAATAAATATCCTATCCAGCCCTTAAGCCTGCATTACAAGCCAATAACAAGTCTTACATGATCTCATTTCAAACATTCTCACATTAGTGGAGATTTACATGAAGTCCAAGCATATGGTGCTTCACTCACATTAGTGGAGATTTACATGAAGTCCAAGCATATGGTATCACAATTGCATGTATTGAATATCCTTTTGAGTGTGAGAGTATTTTGCACAATGTCCTTAAATCAAATATTTCATGCATGTGTGAGATGAGGCTTTCTTTCTTGTGAGTGCACTTGACGCAAGAGGATTGGTACTATTCAAATCTTTGTTTGAAGTAAGATGAATAAATCTTGTTGATACTTAAGTATGTTTGAGGTACCACTTGAGTCTGTAGGAATTACTTCAAATCCAATTTTAGTTGAAAATAAAAAGAGGAAGAAGAAATGAGATAAATTTAATGCATTTCTATCTGTTTGTATCAATTGTGGTCAAGATTTGACTATTTCTTCACATTCTACGTTTTGAAAAAAAAAAAGTAAGCATCATATTTTTTTAATACCTTTCAAAGAGATTTTAGATTTTCTTTTTCATTTTTGATATCCTATAATTGTGAGATATTTATCTTATTTCATTGAATCATTCTTAAAGGAAGAAAAAAGAAATTTTTATGTATTCCTAACTATCGATACCATTCTGATCAAGATTTGATTATTTTTCTTTACATTTTTTAAATAAAAAATAAAGAAAAAGAGGAAAAGAAAAAAAGAAAAACAAAAAGTGAAAAGGGAGCATCGTTTGAGTTCGGTCATGTACCTACTAGTATTTTCGTTCCTCTCAAGAAAGATGGGATGCAATCTCGAAAAAATGGCAAAATGCATACGAAGGATGTCATCCTCAGCAAATCAAGATTGGAGATTATGCTAGTAGATGCAACTGGGACAGAAATTTTGAGGGAAAGTCTCAAAAATTCAACCATAATGTGAGACTCCTCCATCAATAATTTGAGATCTTCCAAAATATAACTGGGACAGAATTTTTGAAAAAATCCTCAAAAATTCTATCAAGTACTATCAGAAATTCGATGCTCAGCTTCAAATGGTTTCCACCATGGCCAGAAATTCAAAATTGATTTCAAAATTTTCAACATCGCTCAAAGGAAGCATTGTCATCCTATCAATGAAAGCACATTATTTTCATTTTGCATTGTCCTTATTCATATTTCATCTATTTATTTTTTATTATCATTGCATTCATTTTTACATCGCACTATAGGAGGTCAGAGAGTCATTTGCATTTATTTTATATTGCACTATCGGAGGTGGTAGTGTCATTTGCATTCATTTTTACTTCGCACTATCGGAGGTGGTAGTGTCATTTGTATTCATTTTTACATCGCACTATCGGAGATAGTAGTGTCATTTGCATTCATTTTTACATCGCACTATCGGAGGTGGTATTGTCATTTGCATTCATTTTACATTGCACTATCTGAGGTGGTGGTGTCATTTGCATTCATTTTTATATCGCACTATCGGAGGTGGTAGTGTCATTTGCATTCATTTTACATCGCACTATCGGAGGTGGTAGTGGTGTCATTTGCATTCATTTTTATATCGCACTATCGGAGGTGGTAGTGTCATTTGCATTCATTTTACATCGCACTGTCGGAGGTGGTAGTGTCATTTACATTCATTTTACATCGCACTATCGGAGGTGATAGTGTCATTTGCATTTATTTTTACATTGCACTATCAGAGGTGGTAGTGTCATTTGCATTTATTTTACATTGTACTATCAGAGGTGGTAATGTCATTTGTATTTAATTTTACATCACACTATCAGAAATGGTAGTGTCATTGTCATTCATTCTGCATGTTCATTCATATTGCATTACCAAGAGGGTCATTCATTCATTTTACATATTCATTCATTTTGCATTGCCTAGAGGGCTATTCATTCTGCGTATTCATTCATTTTACAATGCTGAGAGGGCCATTCATTCTGCATATTCATTCATATTGCATCGCCGAGAGGGCTATTCATTCATTTTACATATTCATTCATTTTGCACCACCGAAGAGGGTCATTCATTCATTTTACATATTCATTCATATTGTATCGCCGAGAGGGCCATTCGTTCATTTTACATATTCATTCATTTTGCATGACCGAGAGGACTATTCATTTTGCATATTCATTCATACAGTATCGCCGAGAGGGTCATTCATTCATTCTGCATATTCATTCATTTTGCATTGCCGAGAGAGTCATTCATTCATTTTACATATTCATTCATTTTGCATTGCCTAGAGGGCCATTCATTCTACATCATTCATTCATATTGCATTGCCGAGAGGGCCATTCATTCTGCATATTCATTCATATTGCATCGCCGAGAGGGTCATTCATTCATTTTGCATCGCTGAGAGGGTCATTCATTCATTTTACATATTCATTCATTTTGTATTGCCGAGAGGGCCATTTATTCTGCATATTTATTCATTTTGCATCACCGAGAGGGCCATTCATTCTGCATATTCATTCATATTACATTGTCGAGAGAGCCATTCATTTTGCATATTCATTCATATTGCATCGCCGAGAGGGCCATTCATTCATTTTACATATTTATTCATTTTGCATTACCAAGAGGACCATTCATTCTGCATATTCATTCATATTGCATCGCCGAGAGGGCCATTCATTCATTTTACATATTTATTCATTTTGCATTACCAAGAGGACCATTCATTCTGCATATTCATTCATATTGCATCGTCGAGAGGATCCTTCATTTATTCTGCATATTCATTCATTTTGCATTGCCAAGAGGGCTATTCATTCATATTTCATTCATTTGCATCACCGAGAAGGCCCTTCATTCATTTTGCATTGTCAAGATGGGCAAATATTCATATTGCATTTAAAGAATTATCTTCATTATTCCCATCAAGGGACATGCATTCACATCCTATCGGTGGATCTTTTTTTTTTAAGGACTCACATCTTACTTCTAAAATAAGATAAATGTTATCAACATGCATTGAAAGAGGATGACAATAATATTGAAAGTGATGCCACGTTTTTCTTTAATTTTATATCTACTAATAAAATTTTGTGTTAATTTTTCTTTTGAGAACACCCAAGGTTATCAACATGCATTGAAAGAGGATGACAATAGTATTGAAAGTGATGCTACTTTTTTTTAATTTTGTATCTACTAATAAAGTTTTGTGTTAATTTTTTTCTTTTGAGACCACCTAAGAGGATGCATTCTCAAATAAACCACAGGTGTGAATCAAGTCAACCAAGTTGCAATAATGTGGAACTTTTGAAATTAAGGAACAACTTACATAGCAGTCAAGAATGATCATATTGAAGGACATATGTTTGGCCAAAATTGAGTTTGTCAAGTTTCTTTGTTCACGATCTCTTGCATCGATCATATCCAAAGAAAGGGACAGCTGTTGACACCCAATTTTGGCCGAACACTTCAAAAAATTCTTACTTTTTATGTTGATATTTTAAACTAATTTTTGGGCTATTTTAGATTAATTTTTATAATTGCTTTTATTCTTATAATATTAGAATTTTAATTAGTTTAATTCTAAATTTTAACACAGTATCATAATTTATTTTTTTCTTGTTCAGATATAATTATGTGTGTATATTTTATTGGTCCATAATTTGGGCCCATATTTATCTAGTCCACAAGGTTTTGACATGAAATGTGTATATAATTAGGTGTGGATGAATAATATTTAGATTAGAATTTAATAATTTTAGATTTTTTGGGGGTTTTACTATTCACCTTCCTCTCCGATGAAGAGTTCATCGGCGCTCCGACAGTCCCTCTCCTTCTTGCCCTCACCTCGTCGGAAAAGTCTCATCCTCTTCTTCACCTAGCTAGCCACCGGACAGAACCTGAAAACTCCATCTCCCTTTCTCCATTTTCAGACAGCTCCTGTACAACTAAACAACTCCTTTCTCCTTCATCTTAGACCACTAGAAGCCCCTATCTTTGCCGAAAAAATCACTACTGACGGTCCCTCTATTCATCAAAAAACAACAAATCCAAAAACCCCGACCCTCTTCTTCCTTGCTCCACCATAAAACTCACACTAAAGCAACCCCCATTTTGACCCACAAGCACCACCATTTTTCCACAAAAAACGCCACCCAAAAATCCCATGAAAATAGCCCCCGAAACCTCCATTTCTATCAACCAAATCAGCTACCAAAATCAGCCCCAAAACCACCTTTAAACCCACCAAAATCACACCCAAATGGTAGCAAAAATCCCATCAAAAAATCAGTTCCAAACCCACCTAAAACCCCAATGAATCTCGAACCAAATCTTCACCAAACGACCCACATTCTAGGAGGAAACCCCATCAAAACAACTACTCCAGTGAGATCTGATCAGATTAAGGTTCTCTGGTGAAATTCATTAGCTTCTCAGTCAACTCCGGCAAAACAAAGTCACCATCCGTCTATAGGTATGTTCTTGTTCATTTCAACAATTGTTTGTTGATTTATTTGATTATGTTTGTTAAGTGTTTTAACTGATCATTATGGTTACTTTAATCTTTTATTAATTGTATTTGTATTTTTCTATTCTGATGATTTGTTTAGATCTATTTAGGTATTATTTTATGTTTGTATTTTTTCATGATTCTTTTATTTATTTATTTATTTATTTATTTATTTTTGAGTTTATTTCATTGTTTATTTGGAAGAAATATTTTAAGCAAATGTCACTTAGCAGAAATTATTACTATTCTAATGGCCATTTTATTTTCCTTATTGTTGATTTGTTTTTAATATTATTACTTTGGTTGGACTGAAGAATTGGTGTAGCTGTTGAGTATTCAGGTGATTTGTGCATTGTAAATTACTTTCAAGTTGAAATCTTTTCAAGATTATTGTTAGAATTATTGTGGATTATTAATCGATCTTAATTATTTTGTTTATTTGATATTGAGTAGATATTTTATATTATTTGTTACACTTGGCCAATGAAAGATCTATCCGTCGAATTTCGCTTTCCCATTCAAAAAGACGAAAATTTTTAGTTTAGATTGATATTTGTTATATGTTAAAATTCAAGTTTTCTAGTTTAAGTTCGTTATTTGTTAAACTTGGCCGGTGACGAATCTATTCGTCGGATTTCAAGGCCTCCCCATAATAAAAAAAGACGTAATAATTTTAGTTTATTCTTTATTTGTCCATTATTGTGCATATTATTGATATTCGACAAATATTAGGACGTTTCTCATATCATTGTGTGTGTGTATTTTGTAATTATTATACTTGTGTTATATTGTGTATCTCCTCCTCAAATTGTAAAAAGTGAGTTCAACCGAGACCCACAGTTGTGGATTTTGAAGGGTACTAATACCTTTCCTTCGGAATAACTTGAACCCTTACTTGGAATTTTTGATTCGCAGACTATTTTTGTAAATAATTAATTGGTTTCCTAATTATCCTTAAAATTAGGTGGCGACTCCTAAATTAAACTTTTTTCTTTTAAATTCTTTTATTTAAATAATTTTTTATTGAGTTGTCACGAAATTGCGCCTTCGGGATGTCAACATCTATAAGCAATTTTCAACAAATACTATAATTATGAAGGAAACAAATTCTTTGGCTGGGAAGTGATATTAGGCTGGATGTGCACTGGTTGGCAAAAGTTTCTTATCTTTGCCAA
>DF361011.1:54181-81924 GCA_000787875.1 Solanum virginianum | reverse complement strand
ATGATTGGGAGATAGGAAGAGTAGCTGAGATGATACAAACACTAGATGATTCTAAGGGCACAAGTCTGGAAGAAGATGCAATGATTTGGAAATACAACCAGGATGGGATCTTGTCAGTTAACAAATTGTACAAAAGGAAAGTGAAGGAACTTCCTGGGGAAATCTCTGGACCATGGAGAAAGATATGGAAGAATAAAGTGCCAACTAAAGTGAGATGTTTTACATGGCTTGTGGCTAGAAGAGCTGCTCATTTGATTCTTTTAACCATCTATTGTTTCTTAGCAATTTCACTACTCAGCTATGGGCCATTTTCCTAAGAAGAACAAATACAAGTAATACAAAAGACTAAATGGCTTTGTATGAGGACTTTCTTTTTTTGGTGTAAAGAGGAGGGTATAGAGGATACTGGACAGATCTTGGATTTTTTTTTCCTACTTGTAAGCTTAGTAACAGCAATTTGTAAGTCTGTTTTTGTTCGGCTATTGATGTAAATCTTTTTGTTGGTTGCCAGCATTCCTTCATTGCTGAAGAATACAACTTTACCTTTATCAAAAAAAAAAAAAAGGTTATAACATTACGTTTTTCTTTTCTTTAATATTAGTAACATTTATAATGTTAACATTTTTGTCAAAAATGTATTTTCTGATGTTCATCGAAATTTTGTACTTTTAGTTTTATGATTAATTTAATTAAAATATACTAATTTGAAAAATATTAATAACTTTTTTTATAATATTAGTTAGAAATATATATTTACTAATTAATATATTTTCAAACAACAACATATATCTTAAATACTTAATTAAGTATTTTTAATAGATATCTTTATTTTTCTAAATATAGTTTTTTAATTTTAGATGATTAATTTTTATTTTTAAAATTTAATATAACCTTGTAATTACACTAGTTCAACCAAACAACACTCATGCATTACAGTGTAATTACATTGTGGCAAACAAACATGTCAAAATAATTACTAGATTGGTAATTACTACCCTAGTAATTACACCAATTCCAATTACCAGGTGGCTTTCCAAACAGACCCTAAGTGGGTGTTTGATTGGCTTATTATTTTAGCTTTTAAGCACTTGTTATGTTTTGGAGGTGTTTGGATAACACAAAGCACTTTTTTAAAGCTTAAAACGTACAAAAAAAGCAAAACGCCAAAAGCCAAAACTTGGGGGTTCCCAAATTATGGCTTATGGTTTTTGGCTTTTAACTTATAAGCCACTTAAAAAAAGCCAACCAAACATCCGCAAAAAGCCACCTGTTGCTGGTGGGAGGTCACAAGTATCTCGTGGAATTAGTCGAGGTGTACACAAGTTGGCCTGGACACTACAATTGTAATAATAGAAAAAGATCCACCTTTCTGATTTGCTGAAGTGTTGAGCCTAGTCTAAACTTAATATTAACCTTAACTTTTATATCCAGAAAGACAAGGGACATGGTACAACAAAGTTGATCTGATATTCATTTGCCAATGCAATCTGTAAATATCTGATTGTTGTTTTAGAGTGGTGTCTCCTTCCTAATGACAGGAAGCCATTGATTCAGGTCACAATTTTTAAAACACTTGGGGCCTGTTTGGCTGGGCTTATTGCCAAAAGCTGTAATTTCGGAATTCTAACTTATTACTTTTGGCTTAAAAAGTACATTTTTATTTTAACCAAACACTACAAAAATGCTTAGAAGAAACATTATCCAACTTGTACCATTATAATTAATTGAATGCAAAAGATCTATGCTTCTGTCAGGTTCGTTCTTTAGCTGATAAGTGGTTATTCTCTGTTAGCACCTGAATAGTTGCATACCGTGACATATTTAGAGATACATGTTCAAATAAACTCTAAATTGCACTTTGTGGCCATAAATGTTCATGAGGGAGATGGTCTATTTGTGGCCTCTAGCAAACACCTGACCAGATGATTGTTAGCCAATCATAAAACTTTGTGTTTTTCCCCACAACTTTCATTACTTTTAAGTATAGCAATCTGCAACCACATTATTAGAAAGACAATCACTGTAAAAGGTGGTAGAAGAAAATTCATTACAAAATGAAGTGCCCTTGAACTGTCAACCACTCTACTTTAGCTTCCTGGATAATGATGTATTAAATTTTTTAGGGAAAACTAAGTCCATGCCCTGAAACAAACTATTTAAATCTTTAGGGCACCACCAGATGTTGTAGATAAACCTACTAAAGAAGAAGTTGAGTATATCATAGCTGACCGCACCATGGGCTAGCCCATACACCCACTGCACGAGTGGAATACTACTTAGTCAAGTAGAAAGGCCAACCTGAGAGCGAGGCAAGCCGGGAAGGGGCTGAGATCTTCAATCTATAGAAATAGAAGTTCCTCTTCATTCTCGTTCCTCTCCTTTTCAGTGGAGCAACTTCAAAAGTAGAGAAGGTTTAGCGGTCAGTAAGAAACTCCTCAATCAAGATGAATGAGACCTTTCATGGAAGTCTTAGTTGGACTCTACACCGCCCCTCACATTTATGCCCCCCTAATTAATTACAACTAATACAAAAGATCTATGCTTCTGTCAGGTTCTTTCTTTATCTGATAAGTGGTTATTCTCTGTTAGCACCTGAACAGTTGCATGCCGTGACATATTTAGAGATACATGTTCAAATAAACTCTACATTGCACTTTGTGGCCATAAATGTTCATGAGGGAGATGGTCTGTTTGTGGCCTCTGGCAAACACCTGACCAGATGATTGTTAGCCAATCATAAAACTGTGTGTTTTTCCCCACAACTTTCATTACTTTTAAGTATAGCAATCTGCAGCCACATTATTAGAAAGGCAATCACTGTAAAAGGTGGTAGAAGAAAATTCATTACAAAATGAAGTGCACTTGAACTGTCAACCTACTTTAGCTTCCTGGATAATGATGTATTAATTTTTTTAGGGAAAACTAAGCCCATGCCCTGAAACAAACTATTTAAATCTTTATACCCTCTCACATTTATGCCCCCCTAATTAATTACAACTAATACCTCCCCCCCCCTCTTCAAATATGATATTATTACGATATCACTGTACAAACGGAGTATCACAGATTTAGTACTATATGATACCGATATGATATCAATATACCGATGGAATATCACAAAGAATATATTTTATTTTTATTTAGAGGTTAATAAATAATATTGTGGCTTTAATAATTTTTTTCTTATTTGTTTTCTATTTATTTCTTAGAGAGAGCTCAATCCTATATGAGAAGGAAGGGAACAGAAAGAACGACTAATAATGAATAGCACATGGCAAAATGTAAATATGATAAAACTAACACACATATGACAAATAATGAGAAAAACAGCAACACGTCCTCCACCTAACCCTACCAATTAGCCTACTACTCTAATTCGCGACCTCGACTTCTTTCTATCTAGGGTCATGTCCTCCGTTAGATCAAGTTCCGCCATATCATGTCTGATCACCTCCCCCCAGTACTTCTTCGGTCTACCTCTACCCTTCCGTGTAGCTCCTAAGACCAAACTCTCGCACCTCCTAACAGGAGCATCGGTACTCCTCCTCTGCACATGTCCCAACCATCGCAGTCTCGCTTCCCTCATCTTATCAACCACCGGAGCCACCTCTAGCTTCTCCCGAATGGTCTCATTCCTAACCTTGTCACTCCTGGTGTGACCACACATCCATCTCAACATCCTCATTTCTGCAACATGCATCTTCTGGACATGTGCGTTTTTGATTGGCCATCCTATATACCGATATGGTATCAATATACCGATAGAGTATCACAAAGAATATTTTTCTCTACTAATTTAGAGTTTAATGAATAATTTTCTCTTAATTATTTTTTATTTATTTATTTTAAAAAGAGCCCTATCCTATATGATTCGATACAATATCAATATGCCGATGGAGTATCACAGATATGGTATCAATATATTGACGGAGTATCACAAAGGATTAATTCATAGTAGTGATTGGGGTTGGGGGAAGGGCACTGAGGTAAATACTTTGGGCCTAAGGTCCAACTTTTGCAAATAGATTAGGGTAGGTCTAATCTGGTTAAATAGTTTGCCTAATGGGTCTAGTTTGTGTGGTTTTCCCATTTTTTAAGCCTCTAGAACTGATGGATGTTAAGGAGAAAGCAATTGTGTGCTATCCCATATTGCCAAATTAAGTTCACCGTTACAAGAAATATTCATTTGCATAAAACTGTGGACAACTAATAAGCAAATGACCAGAATATTTTCTTGGAGAATTTGGGGAATAAGTGTTTCTATGGCATCATTGCAGGTGTTCAACAGTTGGAGCTATTGTAATGACACCCCTGCTAACTAAGCTTCTAGCTGGTCAGCTTGTCCCAGTTGATGCTGCCGTAAGTTGTCCTGCGCTGTTGTGTCCAATATTTGTTTCATTTATCAAAAGGTCTACTCATGTAAAGTGCCTGATGTATTCAATATCAGTCACATGTCTGAGTTTATCCTATAAACTTATGTTGTACACTGGTGAATTTCTACACTATGCCCTGCACGAGCACCAAAAATAACCTATAAACTCCACCAAGCTTATTTAGAGTGTAACACTTAACATCATCAAAGGATGGCTGTTTAAAAGTTGGATTCTTCCAAGAAAACTGATAGCCCTCTTAACTTCGGTGATTAACATTCTATGTTTTGTGGTTTACTGATAAAGACTTTCTTCTAGTCAATCGTCTCGTGTTTTCATTTCAGGGTCTTGCTATCAGTACCTTTCAGGTTGTGCTTGTTCCAACAATTATTGGAGGTAACTGGATATTTAAATATTTTTATGTTTTCTTTGATAGGAAATACAACAGAAAATCTGTATTTATGCTGATCTTGCTTTCACAGAGCTTTAAATAAGATATGCTATATTAATTCAAGGTCACTTTTTTTTTTTCAGTTCTATCAAATGAGTTCTTTCCTAAGTTTACCTCAAAAATCATCACCATCACACCTTTAATTGGAGTTATTTTGACTACTCTTCTTTGTGCAAGTCCGGTAAGCTTGAAAATTGTACTGACTAGTTTTAGTTGAAGGCATATTGGTGATTTCTGAAGGCATATTAGTGGTCTCTCTCTTTCTCTAACAGATACTAAGGTAACTCAGTTTCTGTATCTTTTTTCTGAAGATCGGCCAAGTTGCAGATGTGCTGAAAACTCAGGGAGCACAATTACTACTC
This sequence comes from Solanum virginianum, assembly GCA_000787875.1. Classification (NCBI taxonomy): domain Eukaryota; kingdom Viridiplantae; phylum Streptophyta; class Magnoliopsida; order Solanales; family Solanaceae; genus Solanum; species Solanum virginianum. The sequence goes on along the minus strand of DF361011.1, from coordinate 76,741 downwards.
CCTGTGGCGGCCTTGCATGCCGCAGCATTTTTTCTGGGTTACCAGATTTCAAAAATTTCATTTGGTGAATCAACATCCAGAACCATTTCGATAGAATGTGGAATGCAGGTTAGTTGTACTTTTCAGCATACCAATGAACTTTCTATGTGGTCGTTCTAGTACGTGTCTTGTCTTTTCTTTTCTTTTGCTTATTCTAATTACAGACTACTTTCCACACTATTTTCATTTCCTCTGGTTGAGCTCCATACATCACCATATTGAGAAGAATTATCTGATGGGTGTCTGATAGAGTGATAGTGTAAAGTATAAATCATGCAAAACTCTATCTAGTATTTCACTATTTTCAGACGTGGAAAATTCTCTTTTTCTTTATCTATTCAGTGATGTGAAAGGTGCACACCTTGGCACCTATTACTGCTGAGGCGAGGCAATCTCGCAAAAGCGAGAGGCGACGTGGTGAGAAAAGGTGACAAAGGCGTCACTTTTTGTTATTTCATAAAAAACTGACATCAATTTAAAAATTAAAAGGAAATATAGGGTTTATCTGAATAAAGCCACAAACTGTAACAGGGTGCTCTCCTCTTCTTCTTCTTCGTTTCTCTTAACAGTAGGCAGTGCACTCTTCACAACTTCTCATTCCTTTGTTTTTTATCCTTTATTTTGTATTTTTTTCTTTTTTAAATTTAGTATCTACTATCAACTTTTAGTTTTTGAATTGAAATATTTTGTTAATATGTTATTGCTATTGATATTTTTGTTAATTATACATTCAATGAAATATTTTAAAATATTTTGTATTAATTGGCGCTAGTGTTTTAAAAGGCGGGGCGGTGAAGCAAGTCATTTTATACTATATATGAGGCGAGATGTAAGTCCCATGGATCTATGAGACATATCTCATCCACCCCTCAATGACCTTGGCAATATTTCTACGGATTTTGTTTTGGGTTTACCAAGGACCAAAAGAGAGCAAGATAGCATCTTTGTAGTTTTTGATTGATTCTCAAAGATGGCTCATTTCATTCAATGTCATTAATGTGATGATGCATCTCATGTTGCATCTTTGTTTGTTGAAAGTATTGTTAAATTGCTTGAAATTCCTCATATCATTGTAAGTGGTAGGGATCCAAAGTTCCTTAGTCATTTTGGAAAGAGGTGTGGGGTAGACTTGGTACCAAGTTGTTATTCTCGACTTCTTGTCACCCAAAAATCAATGGCCAAATCGATGTTGTAAATAGGACTTTGGGTTCTATGCTCGCCATGTACATGGGAAGTTAGCCTCATGGGAGGAACATTTGTCGTCAGTTGAATTTGCTTATAACCATGTTAGTCATAGAATTATTGGCATGTCTCCATTTGAAATTGTCTATGGTTTTAACCCCTTTGGACCTAACCCCTTTTTCTCAAGATGTTTCAAGCTTAGATGAGAACAAAAGGGCGGAAGCTATGAAGAAACTTCATGAGAAAGCTTTGTTTTTTTTTTATAATTTGGGGGTAGGGGAAGGGAAAATGGATTACAATGTGGGGAATCGAGCCCTCACCAATAAGGTGAAAGTTCAGATAGTCAACCAACTGAGCTACTAAGATTCCCCTCCATGAGAAAGTTCGGCTTCACCTTGAAAAGAAAAATCAAGAAATGACAAGAAAGGCAAACAAGGGCGCCAGAGGATTTGCTTGAATCGGGTGATTGGATATGGGTGCATTTTCGCGAAGATAGGTTTCTCAATCAAAGAAAAACTAAGTTAATGCCAAGAGGTGATGGCCCATTTCAAGTGCTTGAGAGGCTCAATGACAATGCTTATAAGATTGATCTTTCTTCGGACTATCAAGTTCACAACGCTTTCAATGTTTGTGACTTGTCCCTATTTTCAACCATTGAATTTGAGGACAAATTCTTTTCAAGAAGGAGAGGATGATGCTAACCGGATTGCGCCAAAACCGTTCACTTGAAGTCAAGCTTTGAGTCAAGGATGCGACTATTCATGAAAGTAGAGCTTGTTGAGCTTGTATTGATGGAAAAGAAGGGATTCCATGCCTTGAAAATAGCTTGTGGTAGTGAAAGTGAGACAAGAAAAAAAAGTTTGCACAATCAACGATCAGGAGTGCATGTCGGCAATGCGCCGAAATGAACTCGGTGGGGTTATTGAGCTTGCCGAGTCTTCCAGAACCTCAAGCTTTTGAGATGGTGTTGGTCGAAAATGGAAGAGGATGATCGGCAATGCATTGATGAGTTATGTGAGCTCGACTTAGCTCGCCTATTTGCATTTTTGGATCACTTTTGGGCCTTTTTGTAAATTTTTTTTTGACTTGCACCGGGTGTCCGAGTCTCTTACAGCCCCGACTAATCCTGGGGGTGCACAGGCCCTCAGCAAGGAGTTTCCCACAAGTGCACCACGGTTGCTAGCTTCTCATTTCTTAGTAACTTCTTTGAATATCGGTATTGCAAAACTCTTGTATAGGTGTTGAGAGCTTGGTACAAGCTTTGGTTGACCTTTGTTTAGAAAATTGGTTGCGAGGTGAATTCGATTCCCTCGAGGTCATCATAAAGGTAGGTGCTTCGTGTAAGATTTAATGGATTGAAGTCTTAAGGATTTAATATTTCTTTTGGTTGATTTAGGTTTCCCCTTTTTTACGTCGATCTATCTTATCATTGTTTTCTTGTCTTTTGATTCGGCATTTTAGTTCTTAATTTTGTAGTGAGTTTTACATCAATAGTGCTATGAAATATCTATCCTATTAGTTTGAAGCTCAATCATCTAACAATTTATTCATGAGCGTTGCTTTATTTTCTTACATATTTTTTAAAATATTGTACGACCTTACAAATATGATAGCATAAAGTGTAAGTATTCGATAATTAAAGAAATATGATTTATAATAAAAATACTTTAAAAACAATAAAAGTAAAAAATAATGTTCAAGGGTACGTTTTCACTCCCAAGGCTTACGCCTCAAATTGTAGGCATATGCTCTATGGATTTGCGCCTTCAAGTTACGTCTCGGAGTGTTTTTGGTTATGCCTGCTCCGAGACTCATAGGGAATACATTTTTTTAAACACTGATTTGCACCTAAACTATAAAAAGGTGAGTGCCTCCCTCTTCCGACAAGGCGAGGCAAACCCTTGTCGTGTTTCACTGTCCAAATCCTATTGAAGTATCATTAACTTGTTATAGTTAGCAATACAAGATTCTGCTATTGTTAATACTTAGGAATCCACATTCCTTCCCAAAGTGGAAGGGGAAAAGGACACTTGGATGAACTCTTCATTGAGAATGCTAATCATGTGTCTTGTTATTTTTGGCGAGCATATTGTTCCCTAAAATTTAAAATTTTGTATTGTAATTTGTGGTATCAGTAATAAAAATGGGGGCATCATCTTTTTGCCACGTCATCCAATTATTTTACTAGTACATTTAACAGAAGATATTTTGATGAACTCTAGGCAATGCAAACTATGGGGAACCTATGGGGTAACGATCAAGTCAAGTAATATAGGGTCAAGTAATGTTCAATGGCTTATAAATGCATGTCATGTATACTATAAAATAATTTATGGTTGTGATCCATTTAGATTTATATAATCGTCAAATAATTAAAAGAACAAATTCATTAACAGTAGCCATTAACTTTTTAAATATGTAACCTAATAAATTTTCTCAAGAAACAAAATAAAGATGGCAGAAATACATAAAATTACCCGTCAAACTTCTTACCTTTCAAGAGACATGCATCTTTTGTAAAAGAAAAAAAATTCTCCTAAGAATTTCAAGAATAGCAGTGATTTTATTGAAGACAGTTTCTCCTAAGAACTCTAAGAATTTTAAGATATAAAAACAATGATTCCTTTTGAAAATAAGGCTTTATTTTGTTCTCTTCTTTACTTTTAATTTTACTATTATTTAATCTTATTAAAACAAAGTTGATTATTGATAAAACCAATTATGCAAGTTTGATCATACCATGCTGCAAGTTTGTTGAGAATTCACAAAAATTATTTCTTTCTATCACCCTTTTTGCAAGTATTGGTAAAAATATGAGCACCATATATCCTTTACGAGTTCAATTAAGTAGAGTAAAAACGATACTTACATCAACAACATATTCAATGTAGTTTTAACAGTGACGTCTAAAAAGCGCAGAGTGTACACATATCGTACCTCTATCTCGTAAAAATAGAGAGTCTGTTTCTGATAGACCTTAGGCTTAAATAGAGCCTATCAAATAACTTGAAAGGAGATACAGATATGAGAGCACTAATAGCTATAAAATAATTCAAAATAAAGAGTATTACACAATAAACTAGAAAAAAAGTTGTAACAAAAATAAAATAATATACTAATCTGAATACAAAAAATATTAATGATAAATAAAATTAAAATGAAAAGAACTACAAAAATAGTGTTAATAATACTGACAAAAAAAAGTTTCAAATATATAATTTAGCATAGATCATAATGTAATGTTATCTGGAAACTTTGTGATCCTTGGCTCTCAAAAAGATTTGCCTGCAAAATGTAAATTATTTGAAAATATTAATAGTTGTACATTAAAACACAAAAATAAAAGAACAATTCAATATGAACCTGATCATTATGAAGTGAATAAGATTTTTGTGCATGTGCAAAACCATTATAACAGTAAGGCTCCTGCACAAATGACAAAAATAAATTTAATTAAAAATTATTTTTTGACCTTAAATTAAAAATAATTGTGTTAATATTATCGTAAGCATTTGAGTAAAGTTAGGATATTTCATCGAAAGAGAAAATCCTGAATTAAGGGATAAGTTAGTACAAGCCACATGTTGAGATGCACTCAAATCAAAATTCTAGAAAATGCATCCTTTTGGAACTAAATCCTGTCAATTAATTTTAAAAAAGTATTATGTATGATTGGTAGTGGTAAGGTTTGCATACATGTTACGCTTCCCAGACCCCACTTGTGGGATTCCACTAGGTATGTTGTTGTTGATGTTGTTGATTATGTATGATTGGTAAATATTGTAAAAGTTGTTACGTATGTATATGAGATATTCTACAAATTGAATTTTTCCATGCACCTGATTGGAAGTTCTTGCATTATCAAATTGAGTTCTATCACCAACTCTCGGTCCATTCTGATTAATAGAAATCGACTTGTTTTCTCGAGCCTTCTTGCATTTTGAGTTCACTTCAAGAGAACCTTTGACCCTCTTTTTGTGTCATGTTCCATTCTTTTTAAAATTTTGGCTCTTGTGAGCATATCTTTATTCATACCTTTTGTTGAAAAATATCCTGTTGAATCACTAGTATTAGGAGATGAATTTGTCGCCTTCATGATTAGCTTCAACTTTGCACTTAGCTTATTTACAATGCTACAGCTATCTTATATCCATCATCTTTTTCAGAAGCTTCTACTACCATAACAAATATAGGACAAAGAACTCTATAACGACTCATAGTGATCAGCTTCGGATCATTGATCTCTATGTCTTGTCCAACAACTTCTTTAATTTTGAGCCTTCGCATTTATTGTCCATCTTTTCAAAATGTACTCGGTTGGAATTCTACTAACTCCTCTTACCACATCGAGAATTCTTATTACATGACAACAAAGTATACCCATAGACTCAAACTTCATACAAGTACAAGATATCTTGTCAAACTTGGTCACTTTAACAATATACTCTTGAGCATTTCCATGCTTGTTGACCTTGTACATGGTGGATAAATTGTTCTCTTCACTTCCATTTACTTTGATTGACAAAGATATCATATATTCATCTTGAAATTTTGCAAAAATATTTGAGGTATAAACCTCTCTAGCATTGAGCCAAAATAGGAACTTGTGCTCTTAATACTGGAAACCGTTGTGATGCATCACAAGTATCTTGCAGCTCATTATATCTCTTATCCTCAATTACTAGATCGTAATGCTTAAAAAATTATAATAAATTATAATCACACTGTAAGTAATCCTTCAAATCGCTATTCAAACTTTCAGTCAATTGTGTGCTATTGATATAATGATATCACCTGAAAAATGTTTCTTTCCATATGCTGCAAATTAGTTTTCTCAGTGCATATATTCCTTGCAACCATTCATTTTCATAAAGATGATATTCATCAAGCATAGTATTCCAAGCAACTATAAATTCTCCTTCATCCATATATTCATAAATGCATCTTCTAAAATCATCACGAAAAGAAGCATACCTTTTATAAATTTGATTGAGGTGTTTAGCTGCATTTTGCTCCATGTGCCAGACACATAATCTGTGATGAACTTCAGTCATCACGAGTGAGATAGCCTTACTGATAGTAGGATCTTGCTCTGTAAAAAAAAAGTTTTTGGTTCTTTTCAGGACATCGCTTTGAAAAATGTCTCAAACAACCATTGAAATGATGCTGAAGTCTCATCGTACATTAAAGCACCTCCAAGAACAACAATTTTTCTATGATTATTTAATCCATCGAAACTAGTCAAAGGTCTATATTCTCTATTCGTCTGAGACGTGGTATCAAATAAGACCACATCTCTATAAGTCTCATAGTGATTATCATTTTTGAATCTGCCCAAAATATATTTGTGATCATATCATCAACATCCAACTGTGTCACAAAAAAAATAAAACAGATCTTCAATTCTTTTCTTCTCAAAATATTCTAACAGTACATCCTGGACGAAACACAATATATATATATATATATATATATATATATATATATATATATATNTTCTTCTATATTAGAGCTTACTAGAAAATAAATATTGTGTGACATTATTTACCTGTTTCTCCTTGTCTCATAGCTTTTTGTTGTTTGGTACAAGGTAGTCCTTCTGATCTAACTTGGTGTAACCCAAACTTATTCTACTACATGGTTAGATCATGTAGGCAAAAGTATGCGTTAGTACTTTAGAATGTACTAAGTATGCAGGTATACAATGTATATGACTTACCAAACTTGCATTCAATGTTAGATGACAAGGGCACATACTATAGAAGGAGATATATAACAAGAGATATAGTATACGATATGCCATGAAACCAATGATGCATGAAATGCACAAGTGCTCATATATTTCAGTGTGATGGCCACCTTCCTTACGACTCGGTCATTTCAGAAGGATTTCCATTTCATTTCATATCATATCAATAAATGAATAACCATCCCTTACAACCTTGTCATTTTGGTGATGACTACCATTCCTATGCTAGCACATGGTTCAAGGAAAGGGATTCCACCAGAATACTTATACATATGCATGCTTTCAAAGAGGCAATAGTCATTTCAAGTCATTTCAGTGCACTTTTAGGCTTAAAGGCCAAACACTATTCATAATCATTCAGTCGTGGGCTAAAAAGCCAAATCATAACTCAATATCATGTTTCTCATGCATTGGAATATCTCATTCATTAAACAATATGGTGCAAGCACCTAATATGCTTAAAGAGCCAATAACAATAGATATTTATGTGATCATATTCTTGTCATAACCAATGTGTGAGCTTAACTCTCTGAACTCATTTCATGAAAATATTTGTGAGCTTAACCCATCGATAATTTCATAAATCCAATGCTCATGAATGCATATGCTACGTATGAGATGAGAATGACATGGGTAATATAGATTCAAGCTTTAATCAACAATACATTATGAAATTCAAGTAAAGACATGAGTAAAATTCACATTTAAATCATAATATAGACTACCCATGCACAAATCAAGCTTTAAAGGGGATATGCACATTCATAACTTCATAACTTCAATGTATTTCATCATAATAGGGCTTAGATCAACTTAAAATCATCAAATACGCGTAGCCCATGCTTCAATTGAATTTAATAAACAATGGTATTGAAAACCCACATTTAAAGTAAGCTAAAATTCATGAAAATCACTTAAAAAGAGTTTGGGTCTTCTTGGTAGAAAGGGACCAAGAATCAAACCCACATATCTCAGCTAATAGAGAAATTCAAGAAAAAATTTGGTGAAGAAAGAGTCCCTCCTTGATTCCCAAGCTTGATTCCAACTAGAGTTCTTTGAGAGAGACTTGAGAGAATTTTTAAATGTGAGGAATGAATTTGAATGAGAGGAATAAAGTTTAGGTCAGTAGGAAGTCTTTAGGTAGTATAGGAAGTCACAAAAGACCCTTAGAATACACCATAATTACGAAAACGTCATTAATGAAACGAGTTGAAAATTGAATGTTTCGGTCTCAAGGAGGGGGGGGGTATATGGTCTATGAGGCACTATACGGACCGTATACTTGCTCGTAACCGAACACTTAGAAAAATATTTGCTTGACGAAGGTCCGAAACGGTAATCCCATACTTAGAATTTTTCAGCGAAATCATCCTCAAGGAAGGCCACATAGGCCGTACCATTGCTCGTACCACCTCCCTTAGAAAAATTTCCCATAATAGAGTTTTGAGACGATGATTTCATACTTAGAAAAATTTCACTCCGGAAGCCATAGGGAAGGCCATACGGACTGTATCACCTTGTACGGACTGCATATTTGGCCGTACCCTTATATTTAGTCAGACGGTGGGATTTCAAGACTAAGGCCACCACATGGTCGGTGAGGTGTCACACGGACCGTGAGGGGTCCATATGTGGTGTGCCTAAGTTTTAAACTCCAAGTTTAAGGGCCAAACACTTCTTTTAAGGCCAAGGGTCACTCCATGGAGACCCCACACGGGCCGTGTGACCTCACACGGACTGTGAGGACTCCCATGGAGCGTCACCTTGGTCCAAAACTTCTCGAAACCAAAAGTTTCAAGCTCCAATGAGGTCGTACAACATCCGGGTCCTTAGAAACTTGAAGACTCATGAAATCAGATGTTGCTTTAGCATCTTTTGCTAAATCTATTTCATGAGCCTGAACTTCGTTTATCTTTCTGTGAGATGGTAACATATGGACCATTGTTGGGGTAACAAGAGGATGATTATGTTCCAACTCAACTTTAGTAATATGATACTTTCCCATTGATTGGCGAGTAACAATAATATGAGCTTGACACCCTGTTCGAGTTTCTCTTCGAAATTTTTTAACTTGATCTTTTCGTTCATGATCCCTACGAAAACCCTTCTTGAAACATATAATTTTCTGGGATGTCGCATAACCTAACTTTTTTTTATTGTATTGACAGACTCTTTGCGAACACTAAAACCAACCCTTCTTGCATACTCACTGTAAAATTTAAGTGCATTCTCATCACTATCAAACTCAAGGCCAAGTTTCGGCTCGTAATCCTAAGAGTTACTTTGTAATACTTCTTCTGAAGTTGTTTCACACATGCTTTCCCCTGAATTCTCAATCGAACTTCAAAAAAAAAAAAAAGTAATATGTTCTAAACAATAATTTAATCAAAGAAGTAATATGATACTACATTGAGAAAAATCACAATGCAACTTTCCTACTTGGAGCTTTTCAAATAATTATAAAAAAATATAATGGCTTTGTTGTTCGGATTGTATAAAAGTATCAAGGGATGTGCGTCGGATTCAAAAATAGTGTGAAGAGTCCGCACAACTTAATATATTAGTAGATCAAACTAATATCAACAATCAACTTTAAAATATATAAAGGAATGAAACTTGATTAGATCAAATAATAATTGAAAGAAAAAGTAAAGAAGAGAACAACACAAAACCTTGTATTCAAAAGAATCACTGCTAGGTCTTGAAATTCTTAGATTTCGTAGGAGATTTTCTTTTTTATCAAAGATGAATGTCTCTCAAAAGGTAAGAAGTTTGGAGGGTAATTTTTTGTATTCCTGCCATCTTTATTTTTTTTTTTCTTGAGAAAATTTATTAGGTTGCATATTTAAAAAGTTAATGGCTACTGTTACTGAGTTTGTTATTTTTAATTATTTTGATGAATATATAAATCTAAATGGATCACAACCACAAATTATTTTATGATACACATGACATGCATCTATAAGCCATTGAACATTACTTGACTGGATCTTTTCTAGGAACCTATGTAACTCTTGTCTTTTGTGTACACAGAGTTCGGCACTCGGATTTCTACTTGCTCAAAAGCATTTCGCAAACCCTCTTGTTGCTGTACCATCTGCTGTTAGTGTTGTCTGCATGGCAGTAAGATTCTACACCCATACATTTTTCAACACATGTTCATATGCAACAACTTTTGTCTATTATACTCCTAATATGATTCTTTTGGATGTTTTCTCATTGTTACATTGTTTCACAGCTTGGTGGAAGTGCTCTAGCTGTGTACTGGAGGAATCAACAAATTCCAATTGATGACAAGGATGATTTTAAGGAGTAACCTCCGCTGCTGCTTATTTAGATGTTGTTAGTTTGTTAGATGAGGTTAAAACATCCACAGGCATGCAAATGCATGGCCGGTAGTTTGCATTTCGTGGCTACCTTTGTAATGAAAGCTAAATTTTGGACCTTAAACAAAGTTCTCTCATTTTTTTCGGTAGAACAGGGATATTTTTATATATATCTTAAGAGCATTACAACGGAAGTAGCAGATACAATATTCGCATCTCTATTAGCTACTATAATATTAGCATCTTTACTAGTTTCATCATTAATAATAACATTTAGATTCACCAACATTGCTAGCTTAGTACAAGTAGATACTAATGTTCGTTTACTAGCTGCCACTCTGTTTTTGTCTGCTTGCAGAATAGGTTTGCCACCTGCTGGATTTTCTACCAGGGTAGAGGTTTCATTAGTAGTACCTTAATATGCTTCTTTTGCCGAAAAATAAGCTAACCTATTCCCTAGTCGAAAGTTATCGCATACCACTGGATTCCTCAACCTCTTCAGTAGAAACTGATAATATTCCAGAAGGCTGATAATTAAAATGCATATACTGGAAGAGTTCAATTACCTCACTGGAATCAACTTCCGTTTCAAATTGGCATCATGTGCTTTTTGAGAGCAAGTTGTAGTCTAGTTTCGAGAGCCTGCGATTCTGCCATTACATGACTGAATGCTCCATTAGTTTTGACTTTAAACCATTAGTGGTTGGGGAAATCAGCAAATTTTTATATCTTTTTTGTTAGAGCCTTTCCAAGGGGAAACAGTCATGTATCTGATTCAGTAGCTCTCACAAGGATTAGAGGGAAGGAGATAGTGTGAGAGGGATTAGTATTATTATGAAAAACTTGTTGATTTTGTTGCAACCAGTTGTGCCAGAGGGCGAAGAGGTAGAAATCAAGGTCGTGGATGTTTTGGAGCTTGTAGGTTTGGGTGTTAGTGATGTGATGCATATTTATCCTTATATCAAGCCAAAATTTCCTAACCATATAGGGGGTATGTTCAATGGTTTCTATAGCGCTATGACAGAGAGGACATGAAGGACCAATGATTATCCCTAAAACGATAAAGGTATGCATTTGCAGGGAGCTTTGTACGAGAGCATACCCATATTAAAAACTTAATCTTATGGAGCGTATCAAGAGACCAAATCCATTGGAAGGTAAGATATGCTGGAACATTATTAGGTTCGAGAAGGCAACAAACTGATTTGGTAGATAAATGCCATTAGTTTGGAGAGACCAGTACGGTATGTCGCTATTGTTTTTTAGCAACTTCATAATAATAGCTTTATTAATAACATCGTTAGGAATAAGAGAGACTTTTCCAATGTCACGTATCATGGTTTCAAAGGCTACAAAACTTGAGAGTATGCTCGTTATACTTCAAAGGCAGATGAGAATTCTGAGAGCAGGGGGTATGAGGGATCCAACTATAGTTCAATATTTCGATGACTTTTCCTAAACCACTGCTCAAAGTGTCCTTGGGCATATGATGTTCCTCCCTTTAAAATATTATGCCAAGTATCAGATGTGGAGTAATTGGATATTCTAGCACTATATTTATTAACGAGAGTATGGGCTCACAAGAAGTGAGGGTTAGTGAGAAATATCCACGAGAGATTAGCAACATGAAAGAGATTTTTATCATGGACTTTGGAGAGACCAAGCCCACCTTTGTATTTAAGGCAGAGTCACAGTGTCCAATTAATGTAATGTAATTTCCTCTTTTGAGTTGTAGATCCCCAAAGTAAGTCCCTTTTGATCTTGTCAATGTTATAGATTCTTTTGAGAAGTATAAAATGTTGCATTCTAGAGTTGATTTAATGAGAGTCAAACCGTCGGCCTACTAAGGAAGTTTAATTTTCAGTTAGAGAGCCCTTCATATTGTAGATAATGTAAAGGAATTAGAGGTTTTTGGATAATTAAGAATAAAAAAATCTAAATATTTTTCGAACCTTCGGCATGATCAATGTTGAGCAATTAATGGATTTTGTTAGCATCCGTGTAGGTTTTGGAGTAGATCGCCTTAGATTTAATGAAATTAATTTTTTATCTGGATAGTGTATTGAAGGAGAAAAGTACCCTATGAATAGTCTGTATAATTTTGAAATTAGTTAGGACATTAAAGTTAAATCATCACCAAAGTATAAATGAGAGAAGGTAGGACCACTTTTAGAGAGCTTAACATGGTCATATTTGAGGATATCCATTTGATGATTAATATACGTTGATAATAATTTTATCTATAGGATAAAAATGTATGAAGACATGATCACCATGGAAGATATTCCTGAATGGAGAGAAATAATCCATTTTTGTTCCATTCACAAGGATGGTGATTCTGCTAATAATAACATAGCACATGATAAGTTTGATAATTTTTTGTGGGAATTTAAAAAGCAATAGCGTAGGATAAATAAATGACCATTCAATGTGAAAGACCTTTTCAAGATCAATTTTGAGGATAAGACTTTCTTTAGAACTTTTGCTATTGTGCAGGTGATGAACAATATCTTTTATGATAACAACATTGTCAATAGCTCTTCTTCCTTTTAGAAAGCTTGTTTGTTGAGGACCGATAAGTTTACCCAAGAAAGATTTAATGTGGTTTGAAATGAATTTAGTTACCACTTTAAAAATAGTCGAAACATCAACACAGAAGAGCCTTTCAAATTGTTTTAGATACATTAATATTGTGCAAGTTGTCCATGGCATTGTGAGCCAGTTTTAGTGCTAGGAAAATGCTTATTACAAATGGTGGAAAAAATGGGTTAATTAACTAATTTTAAATGGGTTAATTAAAAGTGGATCAGATATGGACCGACTCATATTATCCTTCATAGCTCATATTGTCTAATATAAACTATGAATAACCTATAGGTATCCAGCAATTGTACTTTTCTTAACATATGTAAGGACGTAGGAATCTTTAAAAAGTATAGTTAAGCGTACTTGGAATGAAGAAAAAGGACTTTTTTTTCAATTAGTTTTTAATTTTTTCATATTTGATTGGTTTTAAGAGTCCGTTTGGCTAAGCTTAAAGCTGGTCAAATATACTTTTAAACTCTTTTTAGCTTATAAAACTGTTTGCCAATTTTAAAAATAACTTAAGAAAAGTTAAAATTCACTTAAAATAAAAGTTAAAAGCAGCACCTCCTCAACTTTTGATTTTTTAGTTTAAAAGTTGTCATAGTTTGACCAAAAAATTACTTTTTTACCCTAAATATTTTTTCATATTCCCAAAAATATCCTTTTCTAAAGTAATCATAACTACTCTCTCCCTTCTCATTATTTCAATTCAAACCACCGCCCAACACTCTTCTGCTCTTCGAAACCACCACCCAACAATGTCCTTCTTTCACTATATTTTTAATAAATAATTTATGATAGTAAGAAAAATAAGTAAACGATAAATAAATATTATTATTCGTGAACGTAATAAAAAAATATCTTAAATTCTTTATGTGAAATAAGAAGCAAGTGCATGCCATTAGAAAGAATAAATATTATTGGTTGGTTAAATGTTGGAAGTTTCTTGAGAGGGCAAGAGAAAATTGGAATAATTAATATATTTTGACAATTGAATATCTCAATTATGTTTCAATTTCGATCATGAAAAAAGAGGCATCTTAAAGTCTTCATGTGATCTATCCAGATTATACATTTTAAAAATAAAAAATAAATTATTTATATAAAATTTACTTAAATAATAACGACCCCAAAAAGTGTTTGAAAATGTGTCTCGAAAGTACCTGGAATCGTAATTTTCATATATCTAAAAATTCGTGCATGATATCAAAAATTCGACTTCATATTCTTGTTCAAGGGATCCAATTGAGTGGGAAATGGGTCTAACCCCGATTTTAGAGCAACCATATCAAAATTCAAAATTTTCAAAATGCAATTTCCAGAGAGCTTTTCGCGGCCCTGGCGCGACGCGCCAAGGGCACGCACTTGTGTTATTTTTGGTCCAGTTTTAACTTCGGTCATTTTTCCCAAAAGTGAAAATACCTATACTTAGTCATTTTTCACCCTCATATCATTCAAAACATTCCTCAATACTCACTAAAACACTTAGCCAAATATTCTACTCCTAAACTTTAGTCTCAAAACCATGTCTTTCTTTCTTAGGTTCCTTTCACTCATGTTACTCAAGCTTCCTCTTTCTTCAATTTTCATGATTTCAAGTTGATTTCCTGATGGTGTATGTGGGTTTCTTTCGTGGGTTTCTTTTACCCATTATACCCAAGCTTCCTTTTACTTTAAATTTGCATGATTTAAAGATGATTTACTCATGGGTCTTATTTATTATGAAAATTACTGCACATTATGTTGGGGTTTATGAAATTGTGATTGTTTTGCTATGTTTTGAGCTATGAAACCAAGCTCTATTGTAAGATTTGATGAAGGGTTTTGATGTATATTGCTTGAGTGTGTTACCAAGTATCTATTGATGGTTTTACATTGGATTTTCTAGCGTGATTTCTCTCTTGTATTTCATGGTTTTACACTAGCACTACACACCCTCTAAGTGTTTGATAAAATGTTCGGTTATGGTTTCTTGAGGAATTGAAGGTCCTATTCATGTCTTATGAGTTGAATGACTATATGATGATGAAATGATGGTGAAATTATGATGAGATGAATGTATGTATATGGTATTCTCTATATAGTGTTGGAATGTGATCATGCCTTACTCGGGGGTTGCGCGTCGGGTGTTCTTTTCTGGTGGTTTGTACATTGATCAACTTATTGGGGCGGGGGGTTTGTACTCTGGCACCACGGGTGGTAGGGTGCGACTATCTATCAACCTTGTTGGGGGTTTGTACTCATCAACCTATCTGGGGGTTTGTACTCCGGCACCACGGGTGGTAGGGTGGGATGATCCACCAACCTATTGATGGGGTTTGTACCTCAATCACCAATGGTGGTAGGGTGTGATGATCCACCAATAGTTTAATGGTTTGTTCTTACACATATGTTATGTTCTATGTAAGCATGTTTTACTTAAGCATTAATCATACATGTCATATTGGTACTATGCTAGTTATTATTTATCTCTATGCATTTTGACTATGATACCTATCTCTTGTTACACTGCATCTACATACTTAGTATACTCCAATGTACTAATACATATCCTATGCCTACATGATGTCACCATGTAGGAACCAGAGCATCGCTTGATCATCCTCCTCCTCCACGTGACTAGTTTGATTGTCCTACAAGCAAGCTTGTTGGTGAGTCCTCCATTTCGAGAACGTTGCTTATGATCTCTTGCTATGTATTAAGACTATCTTTCTTTTGGTTATGTATTGACTATGAGGGTAAGCCCGGTTTATCTATGTAGTATAGGTGTTATTGGACATGTTATATAGCTATGCTTGAGCCTCAACTATCTTGTTTTCTTGATGTTATGATATGGAAGTTTACCCTTAATCCCAATTTCTCTTGTTTATGCTTTCTTATTATTGTCATTTTAATTACTTCCGCGACCAAGGATGTGTAGTTATATGCAATGAGGCTTGTTTAGGGTCCCTTTGAGTTTCCCCATTCGCTGATCACGTCTAGGCCCCTTGGCTTGTGTCGTGACATGGCTCTAAGATAAGAAATAAATTTGCCCTTAGGTGCAATAGAACTCCCATTCCACTCAAGAACACGCTCGTTAGGAAATTGAAACTTAACAATTCAGGTTCTACAGTCAACAAAAGCATAACAGGAATGAACCCAATCCATGCCAAGTATACATCAAAATCAACCATCTCCAATTCTACCAAGTCAGCTAAGGTATCTCTGTGATAGATGGATACTACACAATCTGTGTAAACCCTCTTAGCTAATATAGACTCACCAGTAGGAGTGGAAATAGCAAAAGGTTCAAGCAAACACTCTGGAAGGATCCCAGACTTACTAGCCACATAAGGGGTCACAAAAGAAAAAGTAGCACGCGGATCAAGCAATGCATAACAATCAAAGGTAAAGACTCAAAGCATACTCATAACAACATTTGGTTCAACCTTCTGATCCTGTCGTTTACCCATAGCATAAAGGCGGTTTGTCCCGCCTTCTGTACCTGTAGTAGTTCCCTCTGTTGGTTGCCAGCTAGGGGTGCTGCAGAGGATTGTGGTCTGCTGCTTCCCTCATCCCGTATCCTCTTTGCACACTCAAACTGGAAGTGACCAGCTTGTCCATATGAATAGCAAACATCTCCCCACACATGACACTCACCCAGATGAAGCTTACCATACTTGTCATATGGTGACTTTCCCCTCACACCTTGGATCACACTAGCCTAAGATTATATACCCAGAGCCCTGTAGTTCTGGTAACTATAAGATTTCTGATCATACCTATTTGGCTGAATGAGCGCACTTACTATTGAAGGGGCATGATGAGATGATCTCTTTTAGAAGTAGGACTTGTTGCCCTTATTTGGTCTCTACTAGCTAGGCTCATGTCCTGCTGATTTGCCTTTCTGTTCATCTGCTCCTCTCTATCTCTTTTCTTGTCCTTCTCTGTCTGCTAGGCATACACTATGATTTTGGAGATATCCATATCGGGGATCAACAAAGCTACCTTACACTCTTTCTGAACATATCTTCAAAGACCAGACACAATCTTCCTCATCCTTGCCCTTATGTCTGGCACCATCACCGGAGCATACCTGGATAGCTTAATAAACCTAAGGTTGTACTTTTCACTATCATCCCTCCTTGCTTCAAGTTCATGAACTCTTCCACCTTCGCCTCTCTCTACTCTTGAGGAAAGAAGTGGTCAAGAAAGGCAGTCTCAAACTCCTCCCATGTTGCAGGCACTGCATTCTCACCCCTACTCTCTTCCCACTGGTTGTACCAAACATTAGCAACATCCTTCAATTGGTAGGAAGCAAGATCCACTCCCTCAATCTCATTAGCATGCATCACTTTTAGGACCTTGTACATTTCATCAATGAAGTTCTGTGGGTCCTTCTTAAACTTAAAACCCGTATACATTGGCGGGTTTATCCTTAAGAAGTCTATGAGTCGGGTTACAGCTAAGGGCTCCTGTGAGCTAGAATTTGGAGCTTATGGGCCCTGACTGTTACCCTAGGAGGCCACCAATTGAGTTAGCATGTGATGGCTCCCCTAAACTCTACCTCGGTAGTGGGAGCTAGCTGGGGCTGAGTAGGGGGCACTTGTAGGACCTCAACAGTCCTAGCAGGCCATCCCCATCTCCTTGCCTTTGGCTAGGCCGGGACATCAGGTTGGGTGTTCTCAGTAGCTAAGGCTACGGCATCTCTCTGAGTGGCTGTTCTCTTTGGCGACATTTTCTATAAACGTATAACGCATGAGTTAAGATGAGATTACCATAAAGTTAAACTCTATCACACAAATCCAGATCATAGAAAAAGGGTAACACTTCCTAATGTCCTATAGCCTCCTGCTTATGAAGTGTGGTGCACAACACACCCATAAAAAAGACTCTACTAGACACAACTTTATAGACTCCCTAGGACACTCGAACTCTGGACTCTGATACCAAGTTTGTCACGCCTCGAGAGGGTACCCTAGGCGTAACTGGCACTCGGAGACTATTGTTAGCCCTCAAGTGAACTACCTAGTCTCATCGCATATGTTCAATCAATTCGCTAGTAGAAGATAACAAGGAAATAACTAGCTATCAATGGGCCATAAGTTATCAACTCTGTCTATCATAAAGAATACGAATAACATAAAGAATATGAATAAAAGGAACAATCTCAATATAAAAAGGAAAAGGGGGAAAAGAACCCCAAACATCAACCATCATATGTCTATGTCTATAAAGACTCTATAACTACTGTCTAAGAAGATTTCATGATAGGCCATGGCTACCACAATCAAGAAAATAACTCAATAAAGCCAAAGAAGTAACCATCCTTCGAATGCAGGGGAGGACTCACCCTAATCTTAAATCAAAAAGCTCTGAACCTCAATGATTAGGCTGCTAAAGTCCTCTGTCTAGTGAATCTACATCATAAAATGATGCAACGCTAAAGGGGTGTTAGTACATGAAATATATGTATGTAAAATGGGCTAAAGTAGACAATATGGTCTATATAATAATAAATGACATCAGCTCATCAATCACTCAACCTCAACTCAGAGAAAGGAACTGGACTCTATCACATCACTATCCATCAAGACATCAAACAATCACATCAACCTCGGAGTACTATCAACAGGAAACCTATCTAGAAGTTTTTATAACTGACAATCACCACCTATGAGATGGTGATGATACAATGAAGAGATGTCATTGCAACATCTATCCAGCACCTTATCAGCGTAAAGAATGAGTCTATTGGGGGTCCCAAGAAGTCTATTAAGTCCTCTGCGGGACAAAGAAATCATCTGTTTTCACAGTCCAATCCTCTCCTACACCGGCCATGTAGTTAATGAGTGCGAGTGGGACTCAATCTTACTCATTCTGGTGCTAATACTCCTATTAAGACTCGACATTCTCATAAGTCTATCAATTTATCCAGAACTTCCATCACTTAGCCTCTATGGGCAGGAACATTCACTTCATCTCATCATTTGTCAACTCAAAGAGTAGGATTATTCTTTCTAATCTAAGGTTCATCCACATTTAGACTCTAAGAACACTAATTTTATCAACTTCAGTCATCAACATAATCATCCCGAGACTCAGACCATAACAATCAACACATTCAGACAGTCAAGGCTCTCGAAATTACCCCAAAGTTCATTCTTGAAGCCTTTAACAGGGAATTCATGTAGGGTAAATACATAATAACATAATAATACAAGTAAACAGTTAATTCAAAGTATGATAATCATCAATTTAAGATAATATATATAAATTAAAGAGAACTTTCAAGAAAATCTTTAAGAGTTTCATTACAAGACCTATCAACTATCAGCCTCCTACATGCATTGGGGCACATTGAAGAAAAATTGTATGTTCTGGGTAGCCTTTACGTACTTGGGATGAAGATTGGACAAATCTTCAACAAGAATTTGGACCTAAGCTTTGAAACCCTCAACTCTTCTTCTTCTTCTCTCAGAACTTATGTTTAGACTTAAGAAAGAAGTATGGCTTTTGAAACCCTTCGTATGAAATTAATACTTAAAAACATATTCTGGAATTTAAAAATGGGTTGGGGACCCAAAATAACCTTCCTGTATTTACAAGAAAAATTGCCAAAATATTTTACTAGTCCGCGATGCTCCAGGGACGCAGACCAGTACATTTTGTGAATTTTTGGAAATTTTAAATTCCCATAAAAAAAAAAAGTGTTGCTTCGCACCCCCTCCATATCGCGCCAGGGTCGCAAACAGACACTGTCTCGACATTAATTAGCAAAACTTATTTTTCACTTCGGTTGCTTTTAAATCGGGTCGAGACCATTTTTCCACTTGATTTTTTGCACTTATCGCAAATCCAGTCTCGGATTTCTCATCGGAGCTTTGGAAGACGCATTGTGTGCAAGATTACATTTTAGGGGTGAAAATTTTATGGGGTTTTACATATATATATAGGGAGAGAGAGAGAGAGAGAGGAGGCAACTGGGGGAAGTTAATGAAGCTTTCAGTAAGTTATCTGATAATTTTGGGGGTATATTTGGAGTATAAGTTCTAGCAGAGTGTACATCATAGAGATAACACTCTACTCATAAGAGTTGCACCTAAAACAACTTATTCCATATGTGAAAACCCTCCACTAGTCTCAGCCCGAGTCTTGCATACATAGGTAACATCTTTTAGTTTATTTATGGACAATGTATATGTAAAAGAGAGTTGGTGCCAAATTGCAGGAATTTAATAGGGTGTAGGAAGGTGCCAGGATTAGAATGCATTAGAAACGAAAGAAGGTTGCAGTCTGATTCACATTTCTATATGGAGTTGGATGGATAATAGTGGGTGAGTAGATTGGGCTCAACAACGTATAACTTGCTCATAAGAAAAAGATCACAGTAACGTGGTCTCAAAACACTTTTATGCCTCAATAGCAGAAACAACTATAATATTTAATTTAAAATCCAAAATCTGGAGTCATGAGTACAAGAGCATCTAAAGTACTACTAAAGAGTAAATAAAACTGTCTCAAATGAAAAAAATACTATGATATTTGATGTTGTCTAATAGAAAGTGTGAAATGGAAACAACAATAAAGGAAATCTCAAAGATCTACAGCGACTCGAAGTCTGAGCCTTATCGCTAAGATCTGGATGGATGGAGTAGTCTTTGCTAGAGTGAATTTGTAATGACTCCTAGTTTAGGAGCCTTGAGTATAGAAAAGTTGGCCTGAAAAATGACCTGAAGTTGGGTTAATGAGGTGACTTATGGCCTGTAAGTGGATCTACGACCCGTAGGTTCCATTCTTAAACTTAGAACTTTAGGAAGCGGAAAGGGTTTCTAGTGTAGGGTAACCCACGGATCAAGTGATGGCCTTTACAAATTCACATGGTTCATAGGTAGGGTCATGAATGAAACTATCAGACATGAAGGACATTTGGAGATTTCTGAAGGATAACCTATGTCTTATCAGATGGCCCATAAACTAGGATATGGCTCGTCAGGTTCTTTGTGGAATAAAGCAAAGAATAAGGTGAAAATTGACTAAGTATAGAAGGTTTCTACGAGTTCAATCACGACCTGTAAGAGCATATGCAGTCCATAACAAGGCTTTGTAGCTTTGTGTCCACCAAAGTTAGTTTTCAATAATTTCATATGTGTTATCTGATGAGATGGACTTATGGCCCATGGATCGCCTTATGACCCGTAATTGAGGTTTGGTAGGTCGATTTTGGCAGTTTTGATGAGGGGTAGTTTTTTCATTTTTGTCCTTTCTATTCCTAATCTACATCATTTTGGGGAAGGGAAATGGCCTTATATCAACTTTTAAGCCCTAAGAAGCCCCATCCTCTCATTCTCTCAGCTCTAAAATTTTCTTAGTCAAAAAGGCTCTCATGAACAAGGCTAGGGTTTCAAGGTTTCTTGCCCAGAGGCTTCAATTTCATTTTGCTCTAGTTTATCCAAGGTATGTGAGTTGATTTATGGGTATTCTTCCACCCATAAGGTTCCTTATTAAATATTTTACCATTTTCTTTAAATTCTTTAAGTTAAGTGCATGCTTATGATGATTTCATGATGCTTATGTTACTAAATGCCATTTATGAACTTTAATAACTATTTCTCTCTCTAGTATATATATTTCGATATGATAAAGGTTGGGCATTTTGGATGTTCCTTTAAGAGAGAAATTTTCTTATGACTTATGCAATTTATGATTGTTCCATGATAAAAGCTAAGCCCACCTAGTTTACAAGTAAAGTTTTAAATGATTTATGATTATGATTAAGACATTAAAAAAGAGCTTTAAAGTTAATTTTATCAAAGATATGAGTATGATGACAATTACGCTAAAAGATGTTTAAGAAAGGTCCCCAAGATGAAATGACAATTCTCACTTGGTGGTTCCTAAGTTCAAGCTACTCCTACCATTGCTACTAATGATTCTAAGTTGAAATTCAAAGATTTTGTGAGATGACTTAGCATCGAATGTGACATTATGGTAGGGTTCGATAAGGGAACCTTAGAAGCAACTCTTTTTCATATTAACTATGTGCCACCATAAGAGCCCTTGTAGGCTAGACTAGTGGATCCACATAGGTCATTTATGTTATTATGATGCATACAAAGTTGATAAAGATCCACCCAGCAAGCGGTCTCCCCATGCTAATGTAGGGGTTTATGTTGGATTCCATGTAGTAGCTCATATATTCTTATATGTCAATTAAGGCCTATTCCCACAAGCCTCATGATCTTATGTTGTGTTTTTATTATATGTTATTTCTTATGCATTCTCTTATATTGATCTTGACTCGCATTCCATGTGTATGCTTAAGCTTACTTTATGTATCTTTTATATATAATTATGTTTAAGGATGATGGCATTACAATTTTATCCATGCATTTTATCTCACATACTTAGCACATTCAAATGTACTAATGCATATTTTACATGCATGACTTAACCATGTGGGGACAGACACTCCTCCACCGACTCATGGCCAGTACTCAGGGTTCAAGACTAGCTTTATTATTTGTGGTGGGCCCTTAATTCAGGACTCCTCCACCTTTTTATTCTAGCATGTAATTCGCTTTAAACTTGAGATGGTGTATTTGTAGTCCTTCTGAGCCTTTTACTTTCTATATTGCACTAATTTGGATTTCTTTCTAGTTGTAGGAGATCGACTGTTACCTGTCCCATCTGCCTATC
>DF361011.1:44073-54136 GCA_000787875.1 Solanum virginianum | reverse complement strand
CGACTGTTACCTGTCCCATCTGCCTATGATATATTTGGTATGTTTATGGATAAAGAAAAATAATTATAGTTTTTTCCACTATTTTTTTGAATATTGCTTATTGTCAAAAAGGCCTTTTGCCCCTTTCCCATAGTTTTCGACAAATTATTTTCATTAAGTACCTTTGAATGCTTAGGATGCTTGAGATGTCTTAGGTAAGGTGCCTTCAGGTATCTCATTCGTTATGTGACAACTAGGCCCCTAGATCGGGTCGTTTGGTATCATAACACAAGGTTTTGAAAAGTTCATCTGATGTCCATGCATACCACGTAGCATAGGGTCTCATTCAAGGTTGTCAAGTACGCCACTTTCTTTAGTGAGAGGCTGTGAGACTATTTGGGAAAGTCTTTCCTTCTTTCTTGTTCATGTCATGCCTTAGAGTTAAATAAGGTTTTTCGCTAACTAATGATGGGCTTTTGCTTATTTCTAAATCATTTCACAATGAAGTGCTCCCCTTTAATAAGGCACTCCCGAACAAAAACTCCCTCCACTCTACTAGGATGATGGATGTCTCATGTGGAGTTTAAAGATGCATTCACCCTATTGGCCCAAGTATTGGCCAATCAGGCCAACCGAGAGATTGTGGTACCTCCTCAAGTCCTACTTCGACCACCAGAGTATGTGATTTTATACAGATGATCTTGCTAGAGTTCCATGGGTCAAAGATGGATGAGGACCCTATTGACTTCATAGAGGAGGCTTATCAGGTGGTTGCGATGATAGGCATCCCGTCAGAAGAAAAAGCCAAGTTGGTTACTTAAAAGCTCAAAGGAGTCACCAAGATTTGGTATGAGCAATGGGCCAACGAGAGGGGCCAAAGAGGGGGTCCTATTGGTTTGGAGGAATTCAATTGTGCCATTTTGGATTGGTTCTTCCCCATTGTGTTTAGGGAGGTAAAGATCCAGGAATTCATCAACTTGAAGAAAGGGACCATAAGCGTGAGGGAGTATGCCCTTTAATTCACCAAATTGTCAAAGTATGCTCTATTTATGGTCGCGGATATGAGGGCTCGTATGAACAAGGTTATTTCGATTGTCTCCAAGTTGATCTCCAAGGAATGAAAAATAGCCATGTTGGTCAAGGAGATGGACATTTCCTGTTGGATGACGTACATGGAGCAAATTGAAGATGAGAAGCTTTGTGAAAGGGCAAGGGAGTCCAAGAGGGCTTGAGTTGAAGGTGGGAGTTACTCTCACCAAAGGGGCGGTGGTCAAAAAAATTAAGGTGTCCAAATACGTACATGGAGCAAATTGAAGATGAGAAGCTTTGTGAAAGGGCAAGGGAGTCCAAGAGGGCTTGAGTTGAAGGTGGGAGTTACTCTCACCAAAGGGGCGGTGGTCACAAATTTCAAGGTAGCCAAAAGTAAAGTGGGCAAGGATCTATCAATACTCCTCCTCCCCGGAAGGATAGAGGGGTGGCTCCTAAGCTCCAAAGTCCAAATTGCCCCAAGTGCGGGAAGCCTCACAAAGGAGGATATTTATCCGAGTCAAATCCTTACTTCACTTGTGGGAAGCTCAGCCACTATGCTAAGGATTGCAGTGGAGGCATAAGCCCTAAGATAAACGGGAGTAAAGTCTAAGTTGCCCAAAGGACCAACCAGTTCTATGCTCTTCATAGTCGCCAAGAGGTCGAAGAAGCTTCAGATATGCTTACCGGTACGTTAAGAGTTTTTATTATGATGCATATGCACTTTTACATCTGAGAGCAAATTTGTCTTTTGTAACCTATTCCTTGCATATAAGTTTCATGCATGTCTTAAATCCCTCCATGAGTCCTATGAGGTGAGTAACCTTGTAGATCAGTCCATCATTGCTAGAAGTGTTTATAGAAGTTGTCGTATTTCTATCTTG
Organism: Solanum virginianum; assembly: GCA_000787875.1. Classification (NCBI taxonomy): domain Eukaryota; kingdom Viridiplantae; phylum Streptophyta; class Magnoliopsida; order Solanales; family Solanaceae; genus Solanum; species Solanum virginianum. Next base: position 52,247 of record DF361011.1, on the reverse strand, counting down.
CATAGAGTGATTCCATCTGACTTAGTTGAGTTTTCCATTGTAGACTTTGATATGATCCTTGGGATAGATCAATTGCATATTTCTTATGCTTTCATTGACTATAGAACCCGTAGGGTTAAATTTCAATTCCCTAACGAGCTAATACTTGAATGGGAGGGTAGTGACTCTTCATGTAGGGTGATGTGCTATGAAAATACAACACTTTTGATGCTTAAAACTTAGAAATTTATGTGTTCTCAATGCAATGTTAGTTTAGTTGGTTTTATGTGTTTTTGTATTTAATTTGCAAGATTCCAGGGTTGGCCTTGATTTTGGGAAGAAAATGTACATGTTGCTGATTTTGATGCAGTATGAGACCCTTTACAAGCTGTAGTTCATTCTACGAGTCATGAAGTGGGTTTGGTGGACAATTCCAGTAAGGGGCTTAGTTTCTGAAGTTTGTTCTATGAACATGCAGAGAGGTCGTGGATTACTTTACAAGTCGTAGATCATGTTTTGTGACCTGAGGATTAGAGAGTAGGGACCTTCTAAATATTCATCAGATGAAACCCCATTACGGGTCATAAAACACTTTATGAGCCATAGAGGGGTATCATAGATCACAAGTCTAGTCTTTCAGCAATATTGTACGAGACTCCAATTATGGGTTGTGGAATACGATAGGCCTGTAAAGCTGATCGTACGATGTGCCAACCCAGCTATCCTAGTTTTTTTAGGACTTATATTTTGAATATTATATTAGGCTTTTAGGTTATTTTTAATTAAGTTTACAAAGAGTTGAATAGTTTAGAGAGAAAAAATAGTGAGATTGAGTTGAAAACATTGGAAAGTTTTGAGAAACACTTATACTTTGATTTGATCCTTTAGTCTTGTGATTCCAGTTGATGCTTGGATCTATTATGTTAAATTCATAAGTCTTGCATCTATACAAATCATGAGTAGTTAAATCCACAACTAGGGTTGTGGGAACCATAAAGAACTAACAAGGTAAAATTGGATAAATCATAATTATTGGAAAGTGTGCATGAATATATTAATTAACTCTCTTTGTTTTACATGTTTTCTAGTGGTGGCCAACATTAGGACCTGCCTAGTGTTATTGATAGGACAAAGGTAGTAATAAATGGGAAAAAACATTAATTAACAACATTCAATTGATATGTTCTCGTCTAATCAACCGAAATGAACCAAGGGGAGGTTATACTAGGAATAACATGTAAGGTTTAGTAACGCACACTACAGAGATGGGCCAAGTCACATAGTGAAATTCGCCTCTCGCCTAGGCCAAAGGGTTTGGTGAACTTAACTTACAGTCCTATATGCTACTCATTAGAAAAAAAATAGATTATCCGGTGATACTACGTTAGGGAATTATAGAAGAACACAATACCCTAGTTTATCTCCATATTGATTTAACTCTTTTGTTAGTTAGGTTTAAGTTTCTACTTGTCATTATAAAACCCCCTTTTGAGAAAGTGATTAGTTAATCACTCGAATTACGTTACTTGAATTCTCCTGAGTCTACATATTCCCTTGGGTTCGACCCTAACCTTGGTTAGGTTCTATTTCTTGACAACAACCACTTTATCCTGAAAAAGGAGGTGTAACTTAGGCGACATTAAGATTTTGGCACCGTTGCCAGGGAATAGGGCCAGACTTGGTTAATTCAAAGTGGTTTGGGTATTAACCCTTATTTCCTTCATTTTACATTTTTGTTTTTTTTGTTTCTTTGCATGGTGTAAGTGTAGTGTATGCCCAACACACGAAGTCGAGGGAATCCCTTGACTCTATTTGACCCAAAGATCCAAAAAACATTGAGAAAAATAGCCCAAGATAATGCTAAAAATGTTGCCAATGCAGCTCTAAACAGAAACGAGAATGAGAATGGGCATCATGAGAACCCACCTCCTCTTCAGGATATTGCTCCACAGCCATAGGATTGCAATACCAATGCTTACTAGTGGAATTAATATAGGCTGAATCCTATGACTATAGAGGTGACTGGAGCTATTGTATTGCCACTACTACTGGCTAACACAAAGTTCGTGGTCTCAAGTTGGTTGCTTTAGATGTTGCAGAACCACGAATTGTATGCAGGCTTACTATCGGAGGATCTTCATAGCCATCTACACAACATTGTATTTGTTTGCAAGAATGTAATGGGAACACAAAATCTGTGTGTGGATGCTGTTTGACTTTGTGTCTTCCCATGACCTCTTACGGGCAATGCAGCACTATAGCTATCTGAGCTCCCACAGAGTTTGATCACAATTTGGGATGAATTGTAGAGGGGCTTTTTTGAGAGGTACTTCCCGAGATCGAAGAAGCTCAAGTAGAAAGACTAGATCAACAACCATGATTATCAATAATTTTATAGAGATGGCTAAAAAATGGTCCCTATAATCCACTACACAACCGTGATACAGGTGCGAGTAGCTCATGAATGGAGGAGATGTTTGATCATCTATTAAAGAAAGCTGAAACATAGGATGAGACTCTAAGGCGGATGAAATTTGAGATCTCCAATATCAATCAAAACAACGAGTCTCATTTTATTGCTATCTAATAGCTTAAGCAATAGTTCAATCAAGTGTTAACTCAACCAAATTAGCGTTAGAGGGGTGCACTGCCTAGAATCACAGTTCAGAACCCTAAGAATGAAGGGGAGTGTATGGCGATTACTGCTTATGGTGACAAAAGCAGCAATGATCCTCCTATGTCAGTTGATGAGGATGTTATTCGAGAGGAGATAGTGGCGGCCAAGGATGTTAATACAGGAGATGATCATGGCAAGGATGGGGTGAGTGAAGCTGCTAATGTACCATAGAAGTTGAAGCCCAATCTCAAGCCTCCTAATCCCTTCCCTCAAAGAATCAAAAAGAGGGAGGAGAAAGGCAAGTTGAAGCACTTTATCTCTATGTTGAAATAACTCTCCATCAACATCCCTCTCATTGATGTGTTGGAGAAGATGGCAGGGTATGCAAAGTATATGAAGGATGTCGTTATAACGAAGCGCCAGTATGAGTCAGGATCTCTCTTACGAGTTTTAATATTACAGTGCAATTGCTACGATGTCCTTGGTCCAAAAGTGAGAAGATCTTTATGTTTTTACCCTACCCTGCACTATTGGAGATATGGATTTTGCAAGGGAATTATGTGATCTTGGTTCTAGCATTAACCTGATACCCCTTGGAGTCTTTAAGAAGCTAGGCTTGGGAGCCTCTACTCCAGGAGCATGCAGTTCTTGATGGCTAATTGCACAAGAAGCTTGTGGGGATACTATATGATGTGCTTGTAAAAGTTAAAAAGTTCATATTTCCTGCAGACTTTGTGATCCAATATTGTAAAATTGACTTTGACATCCCAATCATCCTGGAAAGACCATTCTAGCCACTAGTCGAGCATTAGTGGATATGGAAGCCGATCAACTCAGGTTTTGATTAAAACATGAAAAAGTTATCTATCTGTCAGTCTATGAAGAGGCCAGATAATTTGAATAATGAAGTCTGAGTAACCAAGTTATCCACATCCTGTCGCGACAATAAATCAGGCGCTACTTGGGAGGTAACCTAATGTTTCTGATGTAGTAGTTGTAGTTATAGCTTTTTTTATTTTCTGACTTGTAGGTAGTTTATTTTATTTTCTTTTGGTTGTAATTTTGGACATTGGACTTGTTGCATGTAGGGTAATTGTGTGTTCTGTGAAGAATATGCAGGTACATGGTTACGTCAAAGCCCTTTACTAAACTAAGAAAATTGAATAGATAGGCTATTTTTGCTTCTTCGTCAAGCTTTCGAGCAGCTCTTCAGCCACTCTTGGCTGAGAAGGGCAACAGAAAGTGTCTCTATGATTGGTTTTATGGGCCATAAATCACTTTACGACTCGTACATCATCTCAAATGCATTTCCAATAAGCAAAACGTTGTGCACTCTGGTCCACAAGATAACTTTATGATCTATAGATAAAACTATGGGTCTTGAATGGGGCTCATGGACCCTAGGTAAGTTTTCTGAATTTTTCACTAAGTGTTGGGGTCTCTATGACCAAATATATGAGTCATACTTAACTTGATGACTTGTAGACTGGTTGTGAAACCCAATCCTAAAATCTAGGATTTGTATGTTCTATGAAACCACAATTCACGAGCTTTAAAACTCTCTACGGCCCGTAATCATGGTTTTGTAGTGTCCAGGCCCATCAGATTCTAATTGACCTGGTCAAAGTATAAATATTAAGGTCAAAACTTTTTGACCCCATTTGAACCTTAATTTACAAATTATGACCAGCCATACCCCACCCCAAAACTTCTGACTACCGACGACGATTATCCCTCAATTTTTTGGAAAGATTTTCTTGGCGACCTAGGGTTTAGTGTCTCATCACCTCCTTTATCTTATCAATCTAATCACACAAATTATTAAGTTTTTGGTTAACCCAATACCTTTAATTTGCCTATATTTCTATGGTTGAATTGAAAATTATGTTAAAAATTATTGTTTTAGACACAAACCCTTGCATGAAAATGGTCATGTTGATAATTTAATTATAGTTATCCATGTTTAAATATGTGTGTAGAATTGAAATGTGGTATGGTTGCCTTTGCTCATGTTGAATGATGTGTTTTGGTTCTAATGAAATCACTCACCATAAAATTGAATAGATTGTATGTGTGATATTCAGTGTGTATTTGCATGGGTGCATAGTGTTTCATTCATATAGGGTCGGAAGGGTTGGGGAAGCATGTCTAATTATTTTTGATAGAGTATATATGTTGACTATTATTTTTGGGTATGGGTTGATTGTGTGAAAAATCTTGTAGGTATGTGTGCATTGCTTCGATGCTATTAGAATAAGATTGAAAAGTTGTGTGGGGTCTGTTTGGATGGACTTAAAAACTCAGGTAACTGGGTTTTCTGGTCAACAAGTGGTTTTTACATCCCGTGGAACATTCCACGAGTGATAATTTCCCCTCGTACAAGATTCCAAAAACCTGAAGTTTCTGAGTATCTATCAGACATGACCTTCTACAAGTCGTAGAACACTTTATAGCTCATAGGAAGATCTCGTAGACCCCTGCCTAAAATAAAAATCAAACACTGGCATCCTCTATTACTCGTAGAACATTCTAATGGTCGTACCTGGTCTTGTAGACATTTCTAGCGAATAAAAATTTTGTGACCACTATTTTATGATAGCCTTTTATGGCTCATAGTTTCTACTATGGCCCATAGAGGTGCTTTTCGTAGACCTTTCTATAACTAAGTTTAGTTGTTTTGCATTTCATTTCTTGACCTGTGGGGCTAATCTAAGTGCGTAAATGTTCATGTTTTAGGTACTATGGACCTGAAAGCAAAACATGACAAGATCAAGGGCTTACAGAGGAGGCCCAGAGATGAGCCTGATGTGCTGTCAAAATACAACGTATTTGATGGCTAAAAACCTGGGATTTTGTGTGTTCTCAATGCGACATTTTATGATTTTTATGTGGTTTTGTGTTTGTTTTTGTAGAAAATACCGGTTGGCTTGATGTTGGGAAAAGTTATAGATTTTTCTGATTTTTAGGACCTACTGACCCTGCTACGAGTAGCCCCGTAACAATTGGTTCTATACTCTTCAAGGGAGGCAAGCGGTTGATGAGGTGCCCGATGTCATCACTGGTATGTTAAGAGACTTTGATTTTAATGTGTATGCATTGATAGACTCGGGTGCCAATCTTTCTTTTGTTACTCCTTTTGTTGCCAAAAAGTTTCATATTGAACCCAAATTATTATGTGAGCCTTATGAGGTGTCTACTCCCGTTAGTACATCCATTGTTGCCAGAAGGCTCTGTAGAAATTATCCTATTTTCATTTTATATAAAGTGTTACCTTGTGATTTTGTTAAGTTGGATATAGTGGATTTTGATATCATTCTTGGGATGGATTAGTTGCATGCATATTATTCCTCTATTGATTGTAGAACCTATAGGGTCAAACTCCAATTCTCTAATGAACCCGTCCTTGAGTGGGATAGTCATGATGTGGTGGCCAAGGGTAGGTTTATTTCATGCATTAAAGCCCAAAAGTTGATTTCTAAGGGGTGTCTCTATCATCTTGTGAGGGTTAGGGATGTTGAGTCTAAAGTCCTTCCTATAGAGTCGTTCCTGGTGGTGAATGAGTTCCTTGATGTCTTTCCTAATAAGCTTCCTGGTATTCCTCCTAAAAGGAAAATAGATTTTAGCATAGATCTCCTTCCCAATACTCAATCAATTTCTATTTCCCCTTACTGTATGGCCCCGGTGGAGTTGAAGGAGTTGAAAGAGCAATTAAGAGACCTGTTAGAGAAGGGTTTTATTAGGCCCAGCCAATCACCTTGGGCTACACTGGTGTTGTTTGTGAAAAAAAGGATGGTTCTCTTAGAATGTGTATTGATTAACAGCAACTTATCAGAGTCACCATCAAGAATAAGTACCCTCTACCAAGGATTGATGATCTTTTTGACCAACTTCAAAGGCCTCGTCACTTCTCTAAGATTGATCTTCAGTCTGGGTATCACTAAGTGAAAGTGAGGGAGCGTGACATTCCCAAGGCGGCCTTCCGAACTAGATATGGGCACTATGAATTTGTGATTATGTCTTTTGGATTGACCAATACACTGGCTATCTTCATGGATCTTATGAATAGAGTCTTTAAACCCTACCTTGATTTATTTGTGGTGTTATTTATTGATGATAACGTGATCTATTCTCATAGTGAGGGGGAGCATATGGATCACTTGAGGGTGGTGTTACAAATCTTGAGGGAAGAGAAGTTGTATGCCAAATATGATAAATGTGAGTTTTGGTTGAAAGAGGTTGCCTTTCTAGGTCATGTGGTGTAAGGTGATGGTATTAAGGTGTATCCTAAAAAAACAGAGGTGATTAGAAGTTGGCCTAGACCTTTGACTCCATCGGACATTAGAAGTTTCTTGGGCTTAGCGAGTTATTATCGGAGGTTTATGAATGAGTTCTCTTCTATTGCTTCTCCCATGACTAAGTTGACCCACAAGAAGGCAAAGTTTTTATGGACCGATAAGTGTGAAAAGGTTTTCCAAACTTTAAAGGATAAGCTTATCTCCACTCCTATCTTGTCTCTACCAGAAGGGTTGGAGGGCTTTGATGTGTATTGTGATGCCTCACGAATTGGTTTGGGTTGTGTTTTGATGCAAAATAGTAAGGTGATAGCTTATGCCTCTAGACAACCTAAGGTACATGAAAATAATTATCCTACCCATGATCTTGAATAGGCCGTTGTGGTATTTGCTTTGAAAATTTGGTGTCATTACTTGTATGGGGTTCATGTTGATGTGTTCACCGATCATAAGAGTTTCCAATATGTGTTCACCCATAAAGATCTCAACTTGAGACAAATAAAGTGGTTAGAGCTCCTCAAGGATTATGATATGAGTGTGCTTTATCACCCCGGTAAGGCTAATGTTGTAGCCGATGCTTTGAGTAGGGTGTCTATGGGTAGCCTAGCTCATATTGATGGTGGGGGCAAAGAAGTGGCTAGGGAGGTTAATCGGTTGTCTAGATTGGGAGTTAGGTTGGAGGAGGTTGATAATAGTAGTATTGTGGTTGTTGATGGCTCAAAATCTTCATTGATTGAGGTGAAGGCAAAGCAAGATTTGACCCCACCTTGTTAGAATTGTAGTTCTTGGTGAGAGATGGCAAGGTGGCGGTTTTCTCCCAAGGGGGAGATGGTACCCTTAGGTACCAAGGTAGGTTGCGTGTTCCTAGTGTGGATAACTTGAAAGAGAAGATTTTAGATGAGGGTCATAATTCTTCCTATTATATTCACCCTGGTTCTACAAAGATGTATAGAGATTTGAGAGAAGTGTTTTGGTGGGGTGGTATGAAGAGAGACATTGCTAAGTTAGTACCTGGTTGTCACATTTGCCAACAAGTTAAAGCCAAGCATCGAAGGACAGGTGGCCTAGCCCAAGATATTGAGATCCCTACTTGGAAGTGGTAGGAAATCAATATGGATTTTATGGTTGGGTTGCCTAAGACTAGAAAGGTTTTTTATTCCATTTGGGTTCTGGTTGATAGAATGACAACGTCAGCTCATTTTCTACCGGTTAAATGTACTTATGGTGCCAAAGATTATGCTAGATTTTACATTCATGAGTTGATAGATTTTAGCATAGATCTCCTT
>DF361011.1:4770-24791 GCA_000787875.1 Solanum virginianum | reverse complement strand
TCATCTTATAGATTACCTTAAGCTTTTGCTTTTCATCTTCATCCCTACACTTTAGCCATTCTTTGTAAGCGACTTTCTTATCTTTCACTTTGCCTTGGACTTCATCATTCCACCACCAATCGCCCTGACGTCCACCAAAGGCCCCTCTTGAAACCCCAAGTACCTCTGTAGCTACCTTTCTCATGTAACCAACAGTCGTGTCCCATATACTATTCACATTACCTTTACTATTCTATGCCTCTAAGTTTCTCAACTTTTCTTCTATCTCGCGAGAAAGGGCAAGAGTAAGGCCTCCACATCTAATCTTAGGTTTGGCATACAGAACCTTCTTCTTCTTTTCTCTCTTGATCTCACATCCATTACTAAAATCCTATGTTGATCACGCGAGAGAGAGCAGGAGTAAGACCTCCCTATCTAATCTTAGGTTTGGCATACAGAACCACCTTCTTCTTTTCTCTCTTGATCTCCACATCTATCACTAGGAGCCTATGTTAAGTGGAAACATTTTCATTCGGAATAACCTTGCAATTCTTACATAGACTTGTATCGCCCTTTCGGAGAAGTAGGTAATCTATCTGCATCTTAGCTATCATACTACGAAAAGTAATCAAGTGGTTTTCCCTCTTTGGGAAGCATGAGTTAGCAATCACTAACTCAAAAGCATTGATAAAATTTACGAGAGATGCCCCACTTTCATTCCTCTCACCAAAACTAAAGCCTCCATGAACATCTTCAAAGCCATGGCTCTTCAAATTTTTCCCATGACCCTTAGGTGTAAAGATGCGGAGTGGTGATCTATCCTTCCACCAGATGTTTGTTCTAAATGGGGAGAAGTAAAAATGATCTTCCTCATGAACTTTTATAAAGAGTCTAACGAGCCATTATAGGTTATGATTTTTAATTTCCAACAAGTTCCAGGAGAGTCGTTAGTTGCAACTTGGAACAAATATAAAGAGTGTTTGAGGAAGAGGCCAAATCATGGTTTGCCAAATGAGGAACTAGTGGTAAGCTTCTACCGAGAACTTAGTTTCGAACAACAATTCCATGCCGATACCTTATTTAGAGGGGACTATTGGGCATTTTTGAGGCAACCGTTTAATGAAGTCATAGAATACATGGACAAATTGTCTGCAGTTAGCCAAGTGTACCTATCATATCAAGATCAACTGTTGCTCCCGCTAGTACGTCAAGGGAAGGCTCTAGTAGTACAAAAAGAGATGGTGCGGTCAGTTGGATCAAGCTACCATATCAAAAATATGTTACAAAAGAACCTTCAAAAGTTGAGAGTACTCTTGAACAACTGATGAAGAAAGTGGATAAGCAAGAGGAAACACTTCAAGAAATTAAGTTTGATGTCATCGAGATAAATTACAAGGTGGATCAACAAGCGATGGCAATTCAAAAGATAGTTGGCCAAGTTGAGTAGGTTTCTAAGTAGTTAGAGCATATGCAAAAAGACAGAAGAAGAGATCATAGAAGTGGTGACACGAGCTCACCAAATCTTGAGAAAGTCTGAGTACTCAAGATGATAAAGTCGAGCCATGACATTAAATCAAGCGCTTCTTGGGAGGCAACCCAAGTGTCTCTTGTATTTTTGGACTATTTTAAATTTATGTCATTTGTTAGAATTGTTAGGTAGTAGTTTGATGCTTGTTTTGATATGCTGAGACATTGGATCAGTTGCATTACTCTAGACATTAGTATATCTTTAAGTGTGATTTGTAGGAACTGACCAAAAGCTAAAGAGTTGAAGAAAATAGCATGTGGAGCAGCCTCTACAAGCAGGCCTGCAAATTGTAGTGATCACCACGACTCGTAATCATGCTTAATAGAGGGAAATAGTGTTTGATTGAATATTGGCACACACACTACGAGCCAACCTTACGATTCATAGGGTCACCTACGAGTTGTAAGTGGGGTTCATAGTGCCCAGGTATGGATTCTAAAAATTTTTTAAGTGTTGGGTCTGCTACGAGACTAGGACCTACAAGTCGTAGGACACCCTACGAGTTGTAGTCGGGATTTCGTAGACCCGATCTGCAGAATTTTATAAGTTGACCCAATTAAGTATAGAGGGGTCAAAATTCATTTGACCCCTATTTTTCCCATTTTTAAACAGTTACTTCCCCATAAAGCTTTCCCAAGACCCTTTTCTACTAACCTGACCAAATTTTCCGACAACCCACGTCACTTTTCGATAAGAGTTTTTGGTAGGTCCATTTCTCTAGGGTTTCAGCATCTCCATTCTCTATCAGGGCTTCTATTTGCTTATCATTCTTTCAATTTATATGTTTCCTTGGTTAGATTTTGCACACTCGAGTTATGATTTTGTATATTGTTGGGTGATTATGTGTTTAGTGAGGATATTGGGAATACCCTTGAGAATATGCTTATGTAAATATGAGGATTAGGTTTTAGTCGATTAGTGTGCCCTAATGTTGTTGTGAATGGTGCTATCGCCTTTGCTGATTAACTGTGATGTTAACATGTCGATCATATGTGTTTAGTGCATGATTTTTGGTGGATCACTTAATAAATTCATGTTTAAGTGGAATTTGATTGTGGTGTTTGTTGATTGAATTGAAAATGGGTTTTGTGACATCCTCTGAATTACTCTGCTTTTGATCCCTGATTTTGTGCTAATGTTAATTGTGGTGAATCCAAAGATCGAATACTTGTGGGGGATTTTGGAATGTGGGAAGTCATTATTTAATTGTGAATTAGTGAATCAAACTGTTGGGAAATTGTGGTTTGAATGTTCATTACTAGGGTTATACTTGTCTTACCTGTGAAATTGATTGAGACTCGCTTCAAATCGTGCTTAATTGATGTTCTGATTAATGATAGTTTGTGTGGTGAAGGTAAAGCACTACAAGTGTCTATTGTTTTCTACTACGAGGCCTTTCTATGACTCATAGGGTGCTCTACGAGTCATAGTTTTCCCTCGTAGTAGGCAACAGTCACTTGTGGTCCCTTAACTCTTACCATAAGAGATGACCCACCTACGACCCATTGTGTCTACTATGACTTGTAGTAAGGGACTCGTAGGAACTGTCTTAATTTATTTTGTATTTTGTTTCCCACTATGATCCAAGACTATGACTCATAGGTTATTCTATGAGTCATACCTGTGGCTCATTTCTGCGATCAGAATATTATTCTTCAGGTACTTTTGCATGACGAGACAATTGTACGACTCGTAGGTCACCCTACGAGCCGTACTTACAAACTTGCAACTGGTTCAGTGCACACTACTTGTGTTTTCTTTTATTGAATTTATTATTCTTGGTTAGGTCTCTGATGTGAGTAGTTTTTTATCAAACATTATGGTTGTCACGATATATTTTTGGGGCTAATTTTTCAGGTTATATGGCTCCCAAGGCTAGAAAAGAAGTTGCTAAACCTTTGGGATGACGATTGAGGGATGATCCATCGAATGATGAGCAATCTGAAGGATCTGTGGAAGTCCACAAAGTCAAGATAGACCCCAAGGCAAATGTTCCTTAGACTCCATCCTGTGCTTCCCTAGTACCTATGGAAATCACTAGCCCTTCCTAGTCTAAAGAGGAGGATAATGAAGAAGGATCGAATGATGGCCTCTCACTTTCAAAGTCGGGGTCTATTGAGGTATCTCAAACCAAACTAGAGGGTACTGATTCTCTACCACCGGCTGATCCTCCCACTACTGTCACTTCCACAGATCCTAGAAACTCTAGATGGTATGTTCCAAGCATGAAGGAAATATATGACAAGGGGTTGGAACTAAAGGGTCAAGGAGAGCTTGTTCAGAAATTTCATGAGGAATCGAGACTCAATGATTTAGGATTGAGTAGGGTGCATGACTTTGAGGCAAAGATCAATCGTCACGGGCTTAGATGGCTGTCACAGAAGTTGGGCAAGTATGCCCCATATCTAGTCCGGGAATTTTATGTCGCCCACTATGCCACTATTCTCTAAGATCTTCCTCGAGGGAATAAACTTATAGAGCGGCCAAGGTTGCGAGAAGTTCAAGTCCGAGGAGAAATTGTTAACATTTTAGAGGAGACTATCAGGAGGGTTCAATTTGGGCCAAACTACAAAGCTCCCTGTTCCACTAGTGAATATGATAATCGAATTGAGAAGATGAGGAAGACGGTGAATGAGAAGGATGTTGGGTCAAAAACAGAGCTCCTCAGATGGATAGCAGGCCAAATTTGTGAGGAGGTACTGAGCCTACATGGGTCACTAACCACGCCGAGCCTATTGTGAAGTCCCACCTCTCTTTTCGAACAAAGTTTTAGTGGTCTATTATCCATTAGCGAATCAGACCCACATTCACGAATAATGTGATCATATTAGAGAGAGCTGTAGTGTCAGCTAGTATTCTAGCTTGTTATAAGATTGACTGGGCTCGTATTATGATGGAGCAGATCCACGAGTCAGCGATCTATACCTAGACTGCATTGCCTTTCTCCATTCTAATACACAAATTATGCAATGCAGTCGAGGTATAAGTTTTTCTTCACTTGGATCCACATGTAGAGTCCCTGCGCACCATGGATCCCAGCCTGATCAAGGCTAGTGAGAACCCGATGGCCTTACAGCGAGCAATTTCTCCGGCCATCCCAGAGCCTTTCCCGATTGAGCCTCAGACTTAGGGTCCTATTCCAGCCACCACCGGTACTACTCCAGCTACTACAGAGTCTTCCCCAGCTATTGAGATTGAGTCAGCACCGTCCTCTAGTACTCCCGTACCAGCATCATCTTCTATGTAGGTTAATTCCCTTATCTCTGCTATTTCTTTCAGGCATTGGTGTGTAGAGTGTCCACAGCGGAGCTCCAGTTGCAGAGGTTAGCTGGCCAGTTCAAACCATGGGTCAGTTAGATGGTCTAAGTCTCAGAGGAGAGGGCAAGCTCATGATATGATAGATCAAAGAGTCAGAGTAGTGGATGCCCGGGTAGATGCCTTCGAGGAGAGGATCCAAAAGAGGCTCGGGGACGTCCGACCTGTTGACATGACTGCAGTGATAGAAGAGTTAGCCAAGTTCAAGGCTGCCTTATTATGGATATTAGCGGCCCCGATTATAGTCTCGAAGGTGACACCGGTAGGTATGGATATATTTGACTTATTTGAGGACAGCCCGCATGTCCACGAGAAGGGGCCCCTCGAAAGTAAGACCCAGATGAGAGCCAGAAGACACCGAAGACTGATGATGAGGCAGCAGCATGGGGAGAAGAACTGATACCGGATGAGGTGGTACAGGAATCTCTAGCTCTGGTAGTCATACAGAGGGATTGGGAGCAGCAGATAGCACAGGGAGAGGGCAGTTCACACATCGCTACATCCCAAACTTCAGAGCAGGACCCCCAGGACCAGACAGATGCCGGTGCTTGAGCACCATTATATTTGATATTTCGACCCCAGCACTTAATTGCTTTATGGATACTTTATTCTTTTTGTTAGACAGTATTTCCTCTATTTTAGTTTTGGATATTTTTAAATGTTTTGTGTTGAATACTATTTTTTTTCTTGTGTTTTGGATGTTGGTTCTGAAATGTAGTTTTTGGTGTATATATTTATATATATGTTTGGATATTTGTTTTAACTTGTTTTTTACTTTGAGGACAAAGTATTCTATTTTCATGGGGTGTGGGAAGTTATGGATTAAGGTGAAGTCTGAGTAGCCTTGAGTCCATAACTTTTCCTAATTTTTGATCCTAAGGTTTTCTTGTCGTGTTTCTTTTTCCTTGTGAATATTTTAATTTCTGTTGAACCAGCATATCTAGGTAGTGTAGATAATTTGTAGATACATTATAGTATTATCTTTTGGCAATATACATAGTCTTTAAATGCTGTTTAAATTTTGATGAAAATTCAGTACCCTTAAAATTTTTTAGATTGTTGGTTATTAGTGCAATCATGCATAGTGATTATCTGGTAATGTTTGTTATGATAATGAGAAGGCAAGTCGATACTTGAAGCATGACCTGTGAGTTTGTATCTTGATTATGTGCGCGATGCCATGTGTGTTGTGAGCTTATTTTGCCACATTCATGTACCATGTGTTAACTCAGAATTTGTCTTATTACACTAAGAGTGGATTGGTGATGTGATTGACTTGGAAAGGATCTTAGGCCATTATTATTCTAGTGAAGTCCATTTTTTCTTAAATAACCTACCGAATATGATATTTGACCCCTTGTTCCTATTGTTTGAGCCTCTCTTACACTCATTCTTTCTTGACACCTATCTAGCTTAGCCTTGTTTTATGAAATACCTTGATTTTGGCCCTAGTCTATCCTTGAACATGTGAACCCTGATTGAGGCTAAAAGCCTAAGTTGAGGGTGGCTACGAATAGTAGCCCTGGTTTAGGGAATAGATATTGTGTACTTCACCTCAGACTAAAAGCCTAAGTTAAAGGTGGCCTTTATTGTGGTAAAGTAATGAAAATAAGGTAGTTAGTTGGGAAAAGAAAGAAAGAAATGGAAAGTCATGAGCCGGGTGATAAAAAGAAAAGAAAAGTGCCTTGGATTGAAGTGAATAGAAAAAATGAGTTCTAAAATAAGGCACAGCTGAAAAAGAGAAAGAAGGCACCTGGGAAAAGCTTGAAATAGGAGAATAAGGGTAGTTTCAGTGAAAATGGTTGGGTTATATAATTTCATTTGTGAGAGTGAGAATGCTTGCACAGTCCCTAAATTTTAAATGTTTTTTTAATGAGTAAGAGGGACTTCTTTTCTGTGAGGGCATTTGCACTGCTTGATTAGCATATGACTAACCCAGTGATTGTAGATAGTTTAGACTCCTTTGCTTGTTATAGCTGGATTGCCAAATATATCTTTGTGTTTTTGTTTTGCTTAGTAGCTTTACAATTTGATGTTGAAAATGAAGGTTGGATACCTAAATTAGAGTAAATGATGTATATGTCATTTGTATAACTACTATATGTTTCTCAGTGTCTGCTTAGATTGAGTCATCGCTTGATAAGTTGAGGGTGTTGATGTGCTATCAAAGTACAACACATTTGATGCCTAAACAAGAGATTTTATGAGTTATTAATGTGATTTTTTATGGTTTTTATGTGTTTTTGTGTTGTTATTGCAGAAAAGGTAGGTTGGCATGATTTTGATTTTGTGAGTTCTTAATGTGACTTTTTATGGTTTTTATGTGTTTTGTGTTGTTATTGCAGAAAAGGTAGGTTGGCATGATTTTGGGAGAAAGTTGCAGATTTTGCTTAAGTACAGGACATACAAGCTTGCCTACAAGTCGTAGCCAAGCTACGATACATAAGGTGATCTCGTAACAAGGAAGAGTGAGCAAAAATTAGAAATCTGCTAAGTGGAGGTCAGCTCTACGAGGTCACACTACGAGTTGTAGGTCTCACTACGACTCGTATAGGTGAACTCGTAACAAGAAATAGAGAATCAAAATTTTGGACCAAAATTTGAAGGCCTAGACTATGAGAGGAGTATACGAGTCGTAGCCTAAGAAATGACTCGCACCAGTGGACTGTAATAGTCAAGTTCAAAATGTGAAGTGCCTGATACAAGACCCCGATTATGAGTCATAGGTCACTTTACGAGTCCTACCTGCGCAACGTACCTGCTGCCAGATGTCTTTTCTGCTTAATTTTAGTGTTAAAATGTAAATACTATAAATACTCTATGTTAGGGTTTATTTGATGAGTCTAGACGTGAATCTTGAAGAGACACACTTTGAATATTCTCTCTAGAATACTTTTAGGGTTTAGAGTAGATTTTTATCTCTCTAGTTAGAACCCCAACTTTTGGGGGATTGCAAGACACACATTGTATTCATTCTTCATTCATCAAAGCTTGTGGTTTGCAATTTATGGTGCTTTTACTCGTCATTGCTTTGGGTAAAATTTTCAATTATGTCATTTATTTGCATTATGGTTTGTGTTTCCTTAGCATGAGTAGCTAAGCAACCACAACTTGGGTTATGGGAACCATAGGTAGTTGACTTGAAATAACTTAGGTTTTGTACATTTCTATGATTGACATTTTACATATATTATTTATTTCCCTTCATTTTGATTGATGTTTGGTGGTGGCCAACACCGAACCCCACCTACTATCACGATCCCGACCAAGGTAGTGACGAATAGAAAAAATGAAGTAGACGACAAGGTTCGATTGATGTGTTCTCATCTAATCAACCAAACCTGACTAAGGTGAGGTTGACTGAGACAATGGATAATGGTTAGTTGGCATATCATGGTTGCCGACCAAGCGCCATGATGACATTTGACCTTCAACTTCACAAGAGGGCTGGAAGAACCTAAGTTACCATCCTGCATGCGAATTCCTAATTATAGTTATGGTGTCTAGGGTAATTAAGTCAAAAAATCATGGGGAACACAATTCCCAAGTTGTCCCTCAATTTGATTGTCTTCTTGCATAATTAGCGTAGTGTTTATTTGTAATTGAGTCAACAAACCATGGGGAACACAATTCCCAAGTTGTCCCTAAATTTGAGTGTTTTCTCACATAGTCAGTAGAGTGTTTATTTTTAGTTTGGTTTCGAAATCACAACCCCCCTATTTGGAGATTTTAGTTATAGATGCTCGAAATAGTCGATAGTGAATTCTTGTAGTCAATCCCTATATTCCCTTTGGATTCGACCCTAACCTTCAGTTTGGTTAATTACTGGCAGGGACCATTTTCTTATTGGAGCATAAACATCTAACATCTAAAGTCAAACCACAAAACCTGACCACAACTCATCAACCATACCACGGTCTATACATGGCCTCATCTAGTTACACCTTTCGCAACTTCAGAAACTCAAAATTGATCCTTTAATCTACGAGCCTCTATCTATGGCCCATAGTCCTTTTCACAAGTCGTAGGTACCCTTTCATATGTCAACTCCCGACTTTAGAATTTTACCAAGTCATGCTCCCATCTATGAGGTCTATCTATGATCCTAAACCTAATCACGAGTCATAGATATGACCCATGCATCACTGTAGCAAAACCTAGTTTGTATTTTTTTCGTATTTTGACCTTTTAGCATGCGAGGCCTTACAAAAATGAAAAATAATTAAGAATTTTATTTTTACATTAAACTCTACTAAAAAAGAAAAGAATTTAAAACTTTATGCAGGGTGAGTATGCAGTGCGGGTCTACATGGGCTGGAGTAGGTTGAAAATGAAAAACCTTGTCATATGAGGCGGGGCAAGGCAATTTGAAAAATTTGCAGGTTGAGCTTAACTTGTCCTACATTCGCCTCGCTCCATTTCCATCTCTAGCTTTTGAGATGGTTCTTGAA
The DNA here is from genome assembly GCA_000787875.1 of Solanum virginianum. NCBI lineage: Eukaryota > Viridiplantae > Streptophyta > Magnoliopsida > Solanales > Solanaceae > Solanum > Solanum virginianum. The sequence continues at coordinate 15,518 of DF361011.1, read as the reverse complement.
TATGTTGATCTTGCTCTTAAGTTATTTTTTAATTTGACTGATTGAGTACTTGAATTCTTAAACTTGTAGCTTATAGAGAAATATATGACATTTGATCCATGAGCTCTCTCTAGCTTCTCGATAGAATTCTAGTGTGATTTTTGAATTATGAGGACCCCTATTTATAGTTGTAGAATAGAGGAGTTATGATGAGAACATGATGAGGAGTTATGATGAGAACATGATTATTTCAACCAATCAGATTTAAGTGACATAGGTGCAAGAAAAGTTATAAGAACAAGTTTCCTTCGCCAAGTAGATTTAAGTGACATGGCAATATTTGATTGGTCAAAACACGTTACTTGTATACATTGCACATTTTTATTGGCCTTTGATTGGGATGGAAATATCATGTCATTTTTGACAAATGGTATGACCCTATTGACTTCTTTATTTGACTTGACATGCCACGTCATTTGACATGTGGCACCAAATAGGCCTTTAGGATGAAATGATATTAGGTTTAGCAAAGTGAGCTTATCTATTGTAGCCTAAATCAATGGACTACTCCAATAAGATTGGACTTTAACTAAATTCATATTTATTGGACTAAACTAATTAATATAATTATATTAATTCATAATAATTATTTGAACTAATATATTTTGAATTTAATGTAATTCAAATCATCATATACATTTATATTTAATAAATTTCAAATGATTACAATCATAAATTAGTTTATTAAGGATAAAAAGAATTGAAGTAAATTATTTTAAAATATTAAAAAATGAATTTTTCTGGTGATGAATTAAAATATATATATATATATTACAGAGACAAAATTTAAACATTCATTTCGTTTGTAAATAAAAAGAAAGTGACATGTTTTTAAAACAAATTAAAAATAAAATGTCACACAAATTAAGACAGAAAAAATATAAATATTGAGTGTGTGCTCATAACAAGACTAGTAGAGGTATAAATCTTAAAAAATCTCCCTAAGGTAAAAGTTAATGTTAAATATGCTCTTCCGTTCAATTTACTTGGGTCATTGAATTAAAGGTGACAAAAAATTTCAAAATTTAAAAAAAGTGACACAAGTTTTAATTATTAGGTGTAGGTAACAAGTTTTAATTATTAGGTGTAGGTAACAAGTTTATAATTAAGGATTAATAATATTTGACCATTTTCAAAAAAGTCCCCAAGTTTTTTTTGTACACTTTAACCCAACTAAATAAAAAACCTAATTTTCCAATTTGGAAAATGTCCCCAACGGCTCCTCCTTTCTCCTCTTCCTTTTTTTGTGAATTTTTTATTCTTCTTCCCAATTTCTTGTTGTTGTTGTTGTTACTATTTTTTCAACACTGGAGCTTCAAATTTGGGAGGAAAAAAATAATTTTTGGAGCATTTGTTCGTATAGCTTTAGAAATTACTTGAAAGGTAACTTTTAATCATTATTATGACTGATGAAAGTGAATGTGGTGTTGTTTATTTGAGTTTTGTATTTTTGTTGTTATCTTCACTGTTGAGCTATTTTCAGCGATGTTGCAGCAGATACTGAAATAGATTCAGCAGTTGCTGAACGATATGGAGTAATAGTTGAAATATTTTTTAGCAACTGGTTCACCACTTCTGGAATGATTTTTAATTATTACTGAATGTACTACAATATTTGTTGCATCTGATGTTTCAACAGATGCAGTAGCTGTTAAATACAACAATTATTGTATTTCTGTATAGTTTTCTCTTTCTGCGCTTTTAAATATTATTTATTTAGATACCTTCAATAACATCAATGGGAGACAAAATAATATTAGGAGTTGATTGTTATGGTGAATGGGTTGAGTCCAACAACCTTTTTATTTGGCGTTGGAAAGGCAAAGAAATGATCGAGATGATAGCAATGATTGTGAATCGAGATATCACGTATGAGAATTTTGTGAATCAAATTATTGCTAGTTGTGAATTAAATTATGAGCCAAAAGATATTATCATCACTTACATGCATTCTTGTGGCAAAAAACAGAGAGTGGCTCCATTTAGAATAAAAAATCAAGTGAGTTTATGGATTTATTTGGAAGATGAAGGAAGACCCATTCTATGGGTATACATGGTTGAAAAGGCAATGAAGAACCAAAATTTACCTCAAAATCAAGATATGTTGAATGATGAATGTGATGTGATGGATACAGACATTCCAAATAGAGTAAGTAGAGGTGACCAGAGGCCGACTCCAGAAGTTGCTAGCAACACACCACCAAATACACAATCAACACAGTCGAATCATGTTCAAGATGATGAAATAGGTTTTTATAATGGTATGACATTTAAGAATAAGCAAAATTTAGATATTACATTGAAATGGCTTGTTTGAAGAAAGGCTTTAGAGTAAAAAAAATGATAAACTCGTGTCTTGTATAATGCGTCAAGTGTATATCCTGAGTGCAAGTGGTGGCTGAGCGTTGTGAAGCTTAAAAGTTATGACAGATTTTATATTAGAAAGTATGAAAAGTTTCACACTTGAGGTTCTCAACATCTAACGAGCCACAATCCACATGTTACGGCCAAAAGTAATTGGTGCATACTTTAAAGATAAGTTTCCCGAGGGTAAAGGGCCATCTACAAGAGATATGAGAACCTCACTTCGTGTTGATTTAGGATGCAAGGTCAGTTATTAGAAACTTTGGAAGGGAAGTGAAATTGCGAAATCTTTGATAAGGGAAACACATGAGCATAGATATGCAGTGCTTGATGCGTATCATTACATGCTTAGCACTGTAAATTCGGGGACCAAAACGGCATTAGAGCTCGGTGAAAATGGTAAGTTTAAGTATTTTTTGTGGCCATGAGAGTTTAGATTCTTGGTTTTAGGCATAGAGAAAAGTCATAATGAAACATTTTTAAAAGGCAAGTATGATAGAGTTTTGTTGTCTGTTGTTGCACAGGATGCTGAGAAACATATTTTTTCTATTGCATTTTATGTTGTTGACTCTGAGTGTGATGCCTCTTATTAGTATTTTTTTTAGCAAATGAGCAGTTTTGTAGATGATACTCGTGAATTGTGCATAATTTTGGATCTGCATCTAAGCATAAAAAAATGGTTTCAATTTTCTACCTTTCTGCTCATTATGGTTGTTGCATGTGGCACCTTAGTGAAAACATTCGAACCAATTTTCACAATGAAAGAATCATCTATCACTTTTACAAGGTCGCACAAGCATACAACATAAGTGAGTTTAATGACCACTTTAATCAAATTAGGGAAATAGTTCGAGGGGTTGCCACACATCTCAAATAAATTGGATTCAACAGATGGAGCAGGATATTTTTTTCAGGAAATAGGTATGTGTTTTTAATTGCTGCATCTGCTGCTAAAGTTGTTGCAGATTCTGTTGCAGCAACTGCTGCATCTGCTGCAACATCTTTAATATTTGCTGCAAAATTTTCTATTTTTAAAAATATTAGTTATTAATTTCTATAATATCTGCAGCAAAATTTATAGGTTTGGTATTCTAACATCAAACATCGCTGAGTCTATTAATGCACTTTTTGTTGTTGAAAGAGAATTTCTCATTCCTTCTCTATTTGATGAAATAAATAAGAAGTTTGGTGAAAAATTTCACCAAAGACGAATGGAGTTCATCAATGCATCAACCATCTTGGTCCCTTCGATAGAGGAGGTCATTGCAAAAAATATTAATATAGGGAACAAGCTATTGGTTCATCAAATTATCAATTTTAGATATGTTGTCTCCGGTGATGATGCAGTAGCAACGGTGGATCTTCATTGCAAATCTTGTACTTGCAAAGTCTTTGATCTTGATAAAATACCTTGTCCGCATCCAATGGCGACGCTCTGGTGTCAATATGGTAAAGATTATGGAAGACGTATTTATGAGTATACTTCTCATTATTATAAGGTAGAGACATACATTTTTGCATACCTGGAGAAAATTAAACCTGTGCCATCCGAAGAATTTTGGGAAGTTCATAGGAAGATTTTAGAAAGGAAAATACTTTCTCCACATGTTGTGCCGGGAAAGGTGGGAAGAAAAGCAAATAAGAGGCGGCCAAGTATCGAACAATCATTTTCAAGCAAAAAGAACAAATGTTCCATATGCAAAATGGTTGGGCACAAGAGAACTACATGCCCGGAGCAAAATATTTCATAAGAACGCTCACTTTTATTTGGTGTTTGTGAACTTGTTTCATTTTGCATATTAATTTTATGCAAAAATTAATATTTGTTGTTATTTAATCCTATCAGTATTATTGTTATTTGAATACATTTTTCATCGAATGTTGTAGGTATTAAAAAATGACATTTTAAACTATCAACAGTTTTACAGCAATTATTACTTCATTTACAATAATTATTACTGATATTGCAACAATTGTTACTGACCTCTCTACAAATGCTACATAATTTATAGAAATAGTTATATCATATATAGTATTTTCTACAGAGTTTTTCAGCAATTGCTATGAATTTCCCAGCAATTGCCACAAATTACCCAGCAATTGCTACTGCGTTTACAGCAACTGCTACAAAATTCTCAGCAATTGCTTTAAAATATTCAACAAGTGAATAACTTGCTGAGATATTTTACACCAATTGCTACAATTAGTTAAACAACTAGCCAACTAGCTATAGCAAATTCAAACAAATTCTTTACCACGGGCTTATTTCTAGTATTGAATTGGACTAAAATTACTATATTCAACCATAAACATGATCAAATGGACAACTTAATGAAAAAATTTACTCAAATAAGTGTGATCTACAACTATGATCCTATTACCTGTGTAAGTATTATCTCAATGTATAAGATCATTACTGATTCTAGCATTTAACCCGACATTGGACTAACTCCACCTCATATATTATAAAACATGGACACAACCAACTAATAATCAATTTACTTAATCACCATCACTTACATATGCAATTACTCAATAGATTGTATATCACTTATCTAATTACCACCTCAATGTATAAGATCACTATTGAATCTAGCTTCTAATCTAAAATTGGACTAACACAACTCAATTTATCACTAGATATGATTGATATAATCAACTTATAGTCAACTTGCTATAGCAACTACCTTACTATAGATAATTTCCCAGCAATTGCTATTGCGTTTACAATAACTACTACAAAATTTCCAGCAATTACTTTAAATATTCAACAAGTGAATAACTTGCTGAGATATTTTACAGCAATTGGTACAACTAGTTCAACAACTAGCGAACTTGCTATAGCAAATTCAAATAAAATCTTTACCACCGACTTATTTCTAGTATTAAATTGGACTAAAATCACTATATTTATTCGTAAACATGATCAAATGGACTACTTAATGAAAAAGCCAACTCAAATAAGTGTGATATACAACTATGATCCTATTACTTGTGTAAGTACTATCTCAATGTATAAGATCACTACTGATTCTAGCATTTAACCCAACATTGGACTAACTTCACCTTATATATTAAAAAATATATGGACACAACCAACTAATAATCAGTTTACTTAATCACCATCACTTACATATGCAATTAGTTAATAGATTGTATATTACTTGTCTAATTACCACCTCAATGTATAAGATCATACTGAATCTAGCTTCTAATCTAAAATTAGATTAATTTACTCAATAGATTGTATATTGCTTGTCTAATTACCACCTCAATGTATAAGATCACTACTGAATCTAGCTTCTAATCTAAAATTAGACTAACACAACTCAATTTATCACTAGATATGACATTTACATAGGCAATTATTCAGTATAAGCCGACTTGCTGAGTAAATTCACAACAAATGATACGATAGCCCTAGCAAGATGCTGAGTTACTGAGTCATTTTCACAGCAAATGTTAAGAATGGCCCAGCAAGTAGGTAACTTGTGTCATTTCACAATATATATGAGGATAGTCCCAGCAAGATGCTGAGTTGCTAAGTCATTTCACAGCAAATGTTAAGAATGGCCCAGTTAGTAGGTAACTTACTGAGTAAATTCACAACAAATAATATGATAGCCCCAGCAAGATACTGAGTTACTGAGTCATTTTCACAGCAAATATTAAGAATGACCCAGCAAGTAGGCAACTTGTTATGTCATTTCACAAAATATATGAGGATAGCCCTAGCAAGATGCTGAGTTGCTGAGTCACTTCACAGCAAATGTTAAGAATGGGCCAGCAAGTAGGTAACTTGTTGTGTCATTTCATAACATATATGAGGATAGTCCCAGCAAAATGCTGAGTTGCTGAGTCATTTCACAGCAAATGTTAAGAATAGAAAATAAAAAAAATACCCATCATCCAAACATTAAAAACACCCATTATCCGAGCATAAAATAAACCTATTATCCAAACATTAAATAAACATCATCCAACTTAACAACAAATAACATAATTAACATCATCACATTGGGTGCTGCTCCTCCATAGATGTTGTTGGTTGTTGCTTCTCTGTAGCACCTACTGCTTTCTACCCTTGCATCACAATTGTAACACCCCACACCTTACAATACTAGTACTACACAAATGAAATATGATATGACTTTTCAAATTAGCGCCAATTTTTAAAAGTGCTTGAATCTCATGTTAGAGGATGATATGTGTGTCTAATGCTGAAGAGGGTCGAGTGTAAATAAGTTTTAATTCAAATTGAGGAGATCATGGAAAAAGTGCTTGAATCTTATGTTAGAGGGCGATATGTGTGTCTAACGCTGAAGAGGGTCGAGTGTAAATAAGTTTTAAGTCAAATTGAGAAGATCACAGCCCTCAACAAAGAGAGGGAATTGAGGTGCTTATAGGATTTAGAAAGCTAGTAGGTGAATAAACTAAGTGAAGAGGAGTTAGGAAAATGGGCAGCCAAGGCCCATCAACTTTCAAACTCATTTAGGCCCAAGTGTGAGGGCCAATCTACTGCATCACTAGCTTATTAATATGTGCTAATATGTGGACAAATGCTCAAGAGAAAATCAGCCAAAGTAGTAATGTTAAGTATGTTTACTTATGTGTTTAATATGGTTTTCTTATGGAAAACAAGAGACTATGTTGGTTAGGTATATGCTGAAACTTTTGGACAGCATGTGTTACAAAAGTTGTTGTACATTTTTCTTGTTTATTTGGAAGCTTTTCTCTTTTTTGTTGGGTTGATTATGAAGGGAGTCTAGTGTTATTAATGTGTATTGGTTCTATAATGACGTATAAAGGCTGCTACACCATTTTTATAGTCCGCAAAAGTGAGTTCTTGTGTGGTATCGTAATTGTGCTCGTAATAGGAACTTGTGGGCTGATTGATTTAGGACTATGTTCTTATGTCATCCACCTATTTTGAGGACTATTTTGAACTATTTTAAGGCTGGTTGTATGTGTATATATGGTGAGGACTATTTGGTTAAAGTTGGAACAGGTTTGGAATCGTCGACTTCAAAATGTAGCGAAGGGATGTAACGTTATGCCGCCCATTTGTATGTTGTGTATAATTGTTCTATGTTGTGCTTTGTGGGGCTGTTGTAAGGCTGTTATGGCACTAAAATAGGCTGCACATGATATGTATATAATAATATGTATTAGGAAGTACAATTAGGGGCGGAAGAATAACCTAGCCAGGGTCGATCCTATCACGGGGGTAGCCCAAAGGGTTAAAGGGAAAGCCTAGCCAGGGTCGATCCCGATATTGATTTACCACTGATCAGCTGGTCATTTGTATTACATACTCTGCACAGATTATACAGTAAGGTTAAAGTAATAAAAAGAACATAAAGTACATGATCCCATAATATAACTAAAGGTGGTCTCTTATCCTATACCAGTGCATAGTTTTATTTGAGTTATTACTTCATATATAGTATTTCCAACCATATATATTCGATACATTATCTCGTACTGACGTCCCTTATGGGGGACCTACATTTCATGATGCAGGTACAAGTGCTAGTATATCTCCCCAATAGGAGTACAGGATATCCAGTTGCTGTTACCAAGCTACAGGTTGCTTCGGAGCTTTGCGTGTCTAGAAGTTATATTTGTGTGTTGTACAGTTAGTCAAGGTGGATCTATAGAAAGTGTATGGATACAGGTTGGTTCTCCCGAGCCTTATCGGCAACGGGTGCCAGTCTGCCTTAACGGGACTTTGGGCGTGACAGAAGTAGTACCAGAGCAGGTCATCCTAGGGAGTCTACATAGCCATGTCTATGTAGAGTCTTGTTTATCGATGTGTTTTGCACCACATTTATAAGCAGGAGGCTATGTGGCATTTAGGAGCTGTTACTTTCTTTTCATTCTTTCGATCATGCCATAGAGCCAAGTGTAATAGGTGGATTATGTCTAACTCCTAAATTGTTTTGTACAGCAAGTATGCCAGAAACCAGGAAGAACAAAGGTAAAGGGAAGGAAGTAAAAGTAGTGGTTGGTATAGTCAGTTAGGTGAGACGACGAAAGGAGGCTCAAGATGAGCCCCCCTCACAGATATCTCCACCTCTAGCTCCCAATGAACCCGAAAGTAGTGAAATTCCCCCAGAACCATCTATTGATGCTATTGTACAGGATCTGAGAAATACAGTCCAACTATTGACTTATATAGTTGCTAGTCAAGGTCAAAGACAGGAAGGTCCAGTTATAGGTATAGGTGGTACGAATAGGGCAGTTGGCACGAGGATACGTGATTTTTTTAATTTGGACCCTCCATCATTCACTGGATTAGATTCTAATAAAGATCCACAAGACTTTATTGATTAGATTCAGCGTACTTTAGATGTTATGCATATGAGTGGTACAGAAGCTGTCGAGTTAGTGACATACAGGTTAAAGGGTGTCGCTATATTGTGGTATGAAGCTTGGAAGCAATCTAAGGATATAAATGCACCTCCAACTACTTGGAAAGAGTTCAAAGAGGCATTTCTTGACCATTACTTGCCATTAGAGATCTGAGAGGCTCGTGCAGATCAGTTCTTGAACCTTCACCAAGGGAATATAAGCATGACGGAGGATAGCCTTCAATTTAATTCCCTGGCCAGGTATGCTCCTAATGTAGTTGCTACTATGGCAGATAGAGTTCATCGACATGTGGATAGATTAGATACGTATCTGGTTAGAGATTGTACCATTGCTTCCTTAAACAAATACATGCATATAGCGAGAATGCAAGCTTTTGCATTGAAATTGGATGATCAAAGGCAAAGGAGAAGGACACAAGAGTTAAAAAGGGCGCAGTCCAAGAGGGCCAGGTCTACAGGGTAGTTTACACCGTCCCAAGGTGAGCTTAGGCCTTGGTTTTCTAATGAGAAGCTAACTTCTGCATTTGTGCTAGTACTTCCAGCAGGCACCGAGGGGTATGCAGTGTATTACGATTCTTCAGGGATTGGCTTAGGGTGTGTACTAACACAGCATGGTAGGGTAATTGCTTATGTATCTAGACAGCTATGGCCACATGAGAAAAACTATCCAACACATGATCTTGACCTAGCAGCGGTTGTGCAGCCTTGTAAACAGTATGGAAGAAGTCATTCAGGTATATGTCGTATTGGACAGACGCTTGTTATTGGTGTGGTGCGTCAGGGCATATGATGAGAGATTGCCCGAGGAAACATATGGGTGATATAGCACAACCAACTAGATCAGCAATTGTATCATCATTGTCAGTTCCTCTAATAGGTAGGGGTCGACAAGAACCTATGGGTCGTGGTAGAGGTATAAGAGGGGCAGTTAGCTCTAGCGGAGTCCAGAATGGCACTTATGCTCTGGGGAGTCGGCAAAATTTAAAAGCTTCACCCGATTTGGTCACAAGTACATTATCCATTTTTCACATAATGTATATGCATTAATTGACCCTGGTTCTACACTATCATACATTACCCCACTAGTTTCTAGGAAGCTTAAGAGAACACCCAAATTATTGAACAAACCATTTGAAGTATCCACTCCAACCGGTGAATTTATTATGGCCAGAAGGGTTTATTATGACTGTTCTATTATGGCTAGAAGGGTTTATTATGACTGTGTAGTAACTGTTTGTGATCGTGACACATTAGTTGACCTTATTGAGCTAGAAATAGTGGAATTTGATGTTATAATAGGTATGGATTGGTTAGCTTCTTGCTATGCCACCGTGTATTGCCGAACTAAGAGAGTGTACTTCCACTTTCCATATGAGGTAGTTCTTGAATAGGAAGGCAATATTAGGGCGCCAAAGGGTAAGTTTATCTCTTATTTTAAGGCAAGAAAGATGATATCTAAGGGGTATATATGCCATTTACTTAGAGTAAGGGATATGGAGGCAGAATCACCAACTCTTCAATCAGTTCCAGTGGTGAATGAATTTGTTGATGTGTTCCCTAAAGAACTTCCAGGCCTACCTCCAGAACAAAAAGTAGAATTTGGTATTGACTTACTTCCAGGCACTCAACCTATTTCTATCCCTCCATATAGAATGGCCCCGGAAGAATTGCGTAAATTAAAAGAGCAGTTAAAAGACTTATTGGAGAAGGGTTTTATAAGACCTAGTGTGTCCCCTTAGGGTGCACAAGTGTTATTTGTACGTAAAAAGGATGGCACCTTGAGAATATGTATCGACTATCGGCAATTGAATAGGGTGACAACTAAGAATAAATAGCCCCTCCCTAGGATTGATGATTTATTTTATCAGTTACAAGGTACCAAATGCTTTTCAAAAATTGATTTGAGATCAGGGTATCACCAAGTGAGGGTGAAGGAGAAAGATATACCTAAGACTGCTTTCAGAATACGCT
>DF361012.1:29746-55824 GCA_000787875.1 Solanum virginianum | reverse complement strand
ATGTTGCAGGTGAAATTCATTACATTGCATATAGAAAGGGCAGGGTTATAGTTGGTTCTCCCGGGCCTTATCGACGACGGGTGCCAGTCCGCCTTAACAGGATTTGGGGCGTGACAGTGAGTAGGGTGATTGGATAGGTCAGGAAGTTGCCATTTCTTGTGTTATTCCTTGGTGCTAGTAGGATTCATGTGTATATGTGTTGATCCTTGGTTCCTTCCGATCAAGGAGACCTAAAATTATTTTTCAAGAAAACCTACATGGATTTTACTTATTTTAATTTGGGATTTGAATATTAAGATTCCCAAAATTGTATTGATGTATGGGTAGTGTATATTTGATAATTTTAATGTGATTTAAATCGTTATATGATGATTTACTTCGGGTTTATTAAGTTATAAGTATGGATGTTCTCCTTTTTGAATTATTTATGCCTGATAGGTTACACTATGGATTTAAATGTTGAATTAATTAGGTTTTCACTTCAACTTCATACTATAAATGTTGATTTTTAAATGGGCTCTTAATTACCCATGTCATTTCCTCATTGTTCATAGCATATGCATTCATGTACATCGATTATTTTGATTAATTATATTACGGGTAAACCCAATTTCATTTTATGGTAAGCTTTTGATAAAAGGTTGGTTATGATAATCTTGTGATCACAAATATGTCTTTGATTTTGGTTCTCTAAGTATTTTGGGTGCTTGCACTATTTTGTACATAAATGGCCTATTCCTATGCGTGAGTATTATGACTATGAAATAATGATTTTGGCATTTGAGCCTAAGTATGAATTATTGTAAATATTGCTTGGATTTTAAGCCCAATTGTGTGTTGAAATGATTTGGAAAAATGACTATTGCTTCTTTGAAAGTATGTGTATGCATATTATAAGTATTCTTATGGGATCATGACTTAGCTTGTTGTGTTGGGGTCTTGGGGTATTTTGGGCTACTTGCATAGCATGTTTCTAATAAGTGTAGAACCTGTAAGATTGTAATATGATGGGTCAGGATAGTTGATCTTTTGAGTTAGCTACGATGGGTTAGTCACTTCTATAAGATTGATCATTAGTTCAAGTTTTGTCCCCAATTTAGGATGAGGGTACATAATATCCCTAAGTGTCCTTTTTGGACTAGGATTGAGCATTCGGATATTGGTGGAGTTGTTTGGTTGGCTTATGCATCAATTGTGTATATGAGTTTCATGAATAAGGTCTTAAAACCCTACTTTGATTTATTTGTGGTGGTCTCTAGTGACGAGGTATTGATTTGTTTAGAGCTTGTGAATTATTTAGGGGTAGTGTTGCAAGTGTTGGATGATGAGGGGATTGGTTACTAAATATGATAGGTGTGAGTTGAGGATAACAAGAAGGTTGTTAGAATTCCTTAGGGATTATGGTATGAGTGTGCATCAGTTTTTTTGGTAAGGCTAGTGTTGTGGTTTCTGCTCTAGGTTGCCTAGTGTGTACAGATAATGGTGGTAAGGAGATGCCTAGTAGAGTCCATTGGGTAGCTAGATAGGGATTAGGTTGAAGGAAGTTGAGAATGGTATTATAGTATTCTTGATGGTTCTAAATATTCTTGGGTTAAGAGGACAAGATTAGGCAAGGCCTTGATTTTCGCCTTATTAGAGTTGGATATTTTGGGTGAGAGAATGATAGAGTGGAGGTTGTCACCCAAGGGGTAGATAGAGGTTATAGTACCAAGTGGGTTAGGTGTATTTAAGATTGACAATTGAGTTGAGGATTGTGAGTCCTTATAGAGCGTAGAGGGAGGTTGGCAAGGTTACATAAGTTTGGGAATTTCCTATGGTAGGGGTATGGTTTATCCGATTTGTCATGCTTCTAGGTTGAGGGGATGTGATGGTAACCCTAGTGTTGTAGAACTCTTTGAAGTTGTGTGTGAGGTGGACGATAAGTTGGCTTAGAAGGAGGTTCTAGTGGAGATATTGGATGGATGAGTGGAGAAATTGATTGACTGATAATGATGTAGTGTTTGTCAAGGCCCTATAGAAGAGTTGTCTATTCGTATATATTTCCGAAAGAGCTGGTGCGGATATAGAGAAGCGATATCCATATCTCTTTCACTCTATTCAAGCTTATGATTACATACCAAGTACTTTCTATGATTCCAAGTCCTATGTTTCAGCCCCTATGTCATTCATATTCATTCATGTTTAAGTTGGAAAGTTTATGATGATTTTACACTTATGTTGAAAATTTGAAAGTGGTATTTTACATGTTATGTTGCATTCTTGTTGGGCCTGATTTGTGTATGATCACCCTTTACTTGTACATCTCTTTTACATTCGTGGACGAATGTTCCCAAGGGAGAGATATTGTAATGACCCCAAAAAGTGCCCGCAAAATGTGCCTCAAAAGTACCCAGAACCGTGATTTCCATATATCTAAAAATATGTTCGTTATTTCAAAAATTCGGCTTCATATTTGTTATCACTGGGTCAAAATTAGGTGAAGAAGGGTCTAACCCAAATTTATGAGCGCAAAATTAGCAATTATAAATTTTTAAGTGACGAATTCTATTGAGGTTTACGTGCTCCCCCCGCGATGCGCCAAGGGTGCACTTTAGTGTAATTCCTTCTCCGTGTCCTCTCTACAACGCGAAGCGGTATATTTTGCCTGGCAGTGTTTTCCTGTGCGGCCCTAAATATTCTAAGTGTTGGGCCCAAGTTTCCCATATGTGTTTTTATCTATACTTAGCCAAATTTCACCCTCATACTACCCTAAACATTTCCTAATACTCACTCAAACAATTAGTTACATTTTCACTCCTCAAAATCAAGTCACAAACTCTCATCCCAAGCTAAGGTTCTCCTTCAAGGTTCTTCTTCAATCTTCAAGTCTCCATCTTCAATCTCTTTCAAGGGTTCTCTAAAGCTGAGGTATGTGGTGTTGAGCCATTGGGTCCTTTCACCCATGGTACCTAAGTCTCCTTTTTACTAATATTGCGTGATTTAAAATTGATTTTACATGTGGGTCTTGTATATTGAGAAATTTCTTGCACAGTGATTTTAGTTCATGAATGATTGGTTGGTTTAGCATGTTTTGAGCTCTAAATTTTGGATCTAGTGCTGGATTTGATGAGGAGTTTTGATGTGAGTGTCTTGGGGGTGTTGCAAGGATTGATGGTTTTAGAACAGATTTTCTTGTATGATTTCATCTCTAAATTGCATGGTTTTTTACCCCCATTTCAGACACTCAAAGTATTTGATAAAATGTCTGAATGTGGTTTCTTGAGGAATTAAATGGCCAAAGCATGAGATATGATATGAATGATGTTATGATGATGAAATGAGCTAATGTATATGATTATTCCTATATAAAGTATTGCACTAGAGCATATGATAAATTCTATATAAAGTGTTGCATTAGACCATACTCGATCCGGGGAGCACAAGATCCCGAGTAACCATGTTGGTGGTTTATACTCCTCAACCATATGAGGGGTTTATAACTCCTCACTGATGTGCTGTTAATTTACAGCACATTTGGTGCCCAAAACAAGGGATTTTGTGAGTTCTTAAAGCGACTTTTTAATGTTTTGATGTAATTTTATGTTAATCTTGCAGTGAAGTTAGGTTGGCATGATTTTGAAGAAAAGTTGTAGATTTTACTGAAGCAAAGGCCATACAAGCCCTCCTACGAGTCGTAGCAGGAATCAGAGATGAAAAATTAGAAATTTTCCAAGTGAAGATCACCTCTATGAGCCCACTCTATGAGTCGTATGACACACTATGACTCATATAGGTGGACTCGTAGCAAAAATCAGAGAGCTAAAATGTTGGACCAAAAACTAAAGAACAAGACTACAAGACCAATATACAAGTCGTAGCTCGAGTAATGACTCATACCTATGGGTCGTACCAGTGCAGTCCAAGATGCCAAGAACGTTATACGAGACCCAACTATGAATCATAAGTCATGCCAACAACTTGATATGAGACCCTGATTATGACTCGTAGGCCAACCTACAATTCGTAACTGTGAAATTTATCAGATGCTAGCTATCTTTTCTACATAATTCCTAGGGTTCTTTGGTAAATACTATAAATAGTTTAAGTTAGGGTTTTTAAGAGAGTTCAAATAATAGACATTTCTCCATTACATTTTGAAGTTTTTCTTAGGTTTTTAGAGTAGATTATTGTTCTCTTTGGGTAAGCCATTTTGGGGATTGCAAATCTTGCTTTGTACTCATTGTTGATCATTCAAGCTTATAGGTTTGCAACTTGTGGTACCTATCTCCTTCATTGTTATGGGTGAATTGCTCAACTATGTCTATTATGCGAATTTTTGTGCATTTTATCTTAGCCATGAGTAGCTAAACACCCGCAACTTGGGGTAGTGGGAACCATGGATGGTTGACTTGAGATGACCTAGGTTTTGTGCATATCTATGATTGGGGTTTTGCATATATTGTTTATTTCCCTTCATGATTAATGTTGTTTGGTGGTGGCTAACACCAAACCCTGCCTACTATAACGATCTCGACCAAGGTAGTGATGAATTGGAAAAGGGAAGTAGATGACAAGATTCAGTTGATGTTTTCCTGTCTAATCGACCAAATAAAACCAAGTGGAGGTTGACTAGGACAATGAGTAATGGCATGCCATGGTGCCCGACCAAGTGCCATGGTAAAATTTGACCTTGCTGGAAGAACCTAAGTTATCGTCCTGCATGCGATTAATCGATCATAGTTATGTTACCTAAGGTGATTGAGTTAACGAGCCATGGGGAACACAAATTCCCAAGTTGTCCCCAAAATTTAATGTTTTACCAGATTTTAATTAGTGTTTATTTTATGTTGTCTTTGAATCACAACAACCCCCCTCCCCCATCTAAAGATTGTAGTTATAGATACTAGGAATGAATAGTAGTGAAATCTTATAGTCAAGCCCTGTATTCCTTATGGATTCAACCCTAACCTTGGTTAGGTTAATTACTGATAGCTACTATTTTCTTATTAGAGCATGAACATCCTCATAAAATTATGGTGTCATGCCAGGGAATACGACTAGGTTTTGACTTGAATTCACTATTACTTAGTTCTATTGTTTATTTCTAGAGTCTCTTGTAATTTACTTTTGTTTTGATTTTGTTGTTTGATTTCTTTTGTAGGGTGTATTAGGTTTTATCCCCAACACAAGGAGCCAAGGCAATCCCTTAGCTCCACTAAATTTGGAGATCCATTGAAGGATGGCTCGAGTGAATAAGGACATTGAGGTTGAGTAGGATATGCATGCGAATGAGGAAGACTTAAAAAGAGAGGAAAATCCACCACTAAGGGTTAACCAGCCATAACTTAGAGATTTTACTGCAAATGCTTACGGCTGGAATCAGTACTGATTAAACCCTATGGCGATGGATGTTACCAGTTCTATAGTACTACTGCCAGATGCTAAGTTCACAGTATTAAGTGGATTGCTCCAGATGCTCGAAAACTATAGCCTATTCACAGGGCTACCATCAGAGGATCCGCACCATAATCTCTAAAATGTCGTCTTCATTTGCAAAGTGTCATGGGGACACAAAATATTTCAATTAATGTCATTAGATTGAAGGTGTTTCCATTGTTACTGACTGGTAATGCTGCTGTATGGTTGTCTAAACTTCCTCCGGGTACCATCACTAGTTGGACTGAGATGCAGAGGGTGTTCCTAGAAAGATATTTCCCAAGGTCGAAGAAGCTGAAGCTTAAGGACCAAATTAAGTCTGAGCTGCAGAGGGTGTTCCTAGAAAGATATTTCCCAAGGTCGAAGAAGCTGAAGCTTAAGGACCAAATTAATAACTTCGAGCAATTTCCTGGAGACTCTCTTAGCATTAAGCACTATGTGGGAGAGATTCACCAAATGCTTGAGGATGGTCACTGATCACAAAATTATTGATGATGCTTTGGTCGAGATCTTCTATAGAGCACTTGATGATAATAGCAAAGCTTGCGCTAACATGATCATGAGAGGTGTTTTACTTGATCAACCAGTTGAGCTAGTTGCCAAAAGAATGGAACAAGTGGTGAACACCAACACAGCATGGGGATAGAGTGAGCGTGGTAGTACAAGGAGTTCTTGTACGGTTACTATAAAAAGTAAGCAAGCTAAAGTGAATGAAGAGATTATGAAGTAGTTTCCTCAACTCCGTACGAGCATGGATTCGGTTTTGAAGTAAAACCAAGATAGTGTGAAGGCAATAGCTCACCAACCTCTAATTACTCCTATGTATGATGATCAATTCTTTGATGAGGATTCCTGTTATACTAGCAACCAGGTGGCGGGTTTCCAGAACAACCCCTAAGGGTCCAATTTGGTCTATTCGAGGAAAGGTTCTGGGAATCAAGGTCAAAACTTTAACCGTGCTTGGATGTACAGATATAATAGGGGTGGATACTATGAGAGAGAAAGAAGACCGGATGTAGAATGGAGAAGAGAGTAGAGTCTCATTCAGTGGCAATCAAGCAACTTGAGCAACAATTTGGACAAGTGTCTTCACAATTGAACCAACGCCAAAAGGGCACCCTACTAGCAATATAGTTAAAAATCCTAAAAATGAAGGGCAATATATGGCGGTGATGACTCGGAGTGGCAAGAGCATAATAGATCCCCCTATGCTGGTTATTGTGGACGAAGTGGATGAGAAGGGTCTTGGTGGTGAAGTTGAAGTTGAGGGAGAAGATCCGAAGGGTGTTGGGATGCAACAAGAGATAAGGGAGCATGACAAAGTGAAATTCATCCCAAAACTCCTCCTCATTTCCCTCAAAGGCTCAAGAAGAAGGAAGAGAAAGGTAAATTCAAACACTCTCTCTCAATGTTGAAGAAACTCTCCATCAACATCTCTCTCCTAGAAGTATTAGAGAAAATGCTCGGATATGCTAAAATATATGAAGGACTTAGTCACCAAGAAATGCACTTTGAGATAAGAGTTCTCCCAAGAACTCCAATAATGTAGTGCGATTATGACTAAATGATATGCTCAACAGCGAGAGGACCCCGGGGCATTCACCATTCCTTGCACTATCGGTGACGTTGAATTTACAAAAGCATTATGCGACTTAGGAGCAAGCATTAATTTAATTCCTCTTGCCGTTTTCAAAAAACATGGTCTTGGTACTCCTACCTCGACACGAAGGAGATTGCTTATGGCATATTAAAACATTAAAAAGTCAGAGGTAATCCTTTTGGATGTGCTGGTTAAAGTTGATAAGTTCATCTTTTTAGCAGATTTTGTGATCCTCGACTGCGAAGTTGATTTTGAGGTGGCCATCATTTTAGGAAGACCTTTTCTGGCCAATAGGAGAGCACCAGTGGATATTAATTCATGTCAGCTGCGGTTCAGGGTTAATGATGTAGAGGTTGTGTTTGATATTTGACAATCCATGAAACACCTAGAAGAATG
This sequence comes from Solanum virginianum, assembly GCA_000787875.1. Taxonomy (NCBI): domain Eukaryota; kingdom Viridiplantae; phylum Streptophyta; class Magnoliopsida; order Solanales; family Solanaceae; genus Solanum; species Solanum virginianum. Next base: position 48,413 of record DF361012.1, on the reverse strand, counting down.
CAAGAGTGAGGTGTGGACCCTCAATGATAGTTGACAAAGGAAGATGACATAGTCGGACCACAACATTAATCAAGGTGCTTCTTGGGAGGCAACCCTAGCATTTTCTTAATTATTTTTTTGTTTGAGACTTAGAGTAGTAGTAGTAGTTTGATTTAAATTTAATAATTTTGAAGATTTCTGTGCTTTGAGATTTGGTTTGCAGGTGACAAGGAAAGAACTGAAGATCTAGAAAAGAAATTAGACTTGGAGCAACTCCTATAAGCAGGGCTACAAGTCGTAGTCTTTTTTAGGACTCATAGTCATACCTCGTAAAGAGAAATAGTGAGTATCAGAGGGTTGCACCCACACTACATATCAGAGGATCTCCTATGAGTTGTAAATAGGGTTCATAGTGCTCATGTATGAAATCAAAATTTTTTGAAGTATTGGGTCTACTACGAGATCGGGACCCATGAATCATATGTTGTCATATAACTCTTTATCAGGGCCTCGTAAGACAAATCTGCCGAATTTTAAAGGAAGAACCCTTTTGAATGTTAAGAGATTTGCATCTCTTGGCTCTTCATGCCCCTTCTTGAAGCGCCCCCTTTTAGTTTTTAACATCCGCCATCATTCCCTATCATTATTTCTCCACCTTTATATTTTCACCCACTAAAATTCCTTAGACCAGCCTAAGACTAGTGCATGAGCATCATGATGTTAGACCACTTTTGAGATTATATTAGAGAGTCTTTGAGAACACTTGTGCTTGTATTTCATCTTTAAGCTTGTGATTCTTATTGAAGTTTGATTTTCTTGTTCTTAATTCTATTGTAAGTGTTCAATATTGTTTTCTCAATCCATAATACTTGCATCTACACAATGCATAAGTAGCTAAATCCACAACTAAGGTTGTGGGAACTATGAAGAACTAACTAGACCAAGGTAGTGATGAATAGGAAAAGAGATTAATTAACAAGATTCGATTGATGTGTTCTCATCTAATCAACCAAACTGGGCTAAGGGAAGCTTGTACAAGGACTACTAGGTAAGGGTTAGTAATGCGTACTATGGAGATGGGCTAAGTCACATAGTGAAATTCACTCTCACCTTTGACCAAACATCTTGGTGAACATAACTTACCATCCTGTGTGCTATACATTCACAACCCAAACGTAAGACCTTGGTGTGATATGGCGAATAAGAACCCGAAGGTCTCCAAACAAGCCTTTTCAATCATATTTGCACATTATAGTTTGAAATGGTAAATGACAAATAGGTGACAATGGAATATGGGGAATGGGACTAACAGAAAACTTGTAATCATAAGCGGATGCATAAGTTAAATAGTTTAAAACATACCAATTGTAGCAATGATCCAGACACACATCAAAACAATGAAAATAAACAGAGCAAAGAATATAAGTCTAGGCCCCTCAATACTAAGTCAAAATAAAAATACATCAAATATCTACATAACAAAGGATAAGCTTGAAGATAAGGGTTCTGGTTTCGGTGAATGGGAACACACCGAAGCTCAAAGTCTTCACGAGCAATCTAACCACGTGAAGGAGGATAAAGTAGATCGCCTGTCCCTACATAAAATGCAGTTAGTACTTTGGAATGTACTAAGTATGTGAGTACGGAATGCAACAAGTAAATAGTAGAGATCTTGAAGAATACTTAGCCTAAATATTGATGTGACACACCGTAACACTATGCTCTCATTATGTACCCATTTTCCAGCCTCATTTGTTTAGGAGGAGAGTGTATTAGGTCATGGGAGACTCCTAATTCATAGATGAGTTCAAAACTTCCTTATGAATTGAGTTTTGGGTATTGGTTCATGTAAGGGTCAATATTAAACATGCATAACCTTTAGCATACTTAGAACTGTGTGGCCCACGATATGTCAAATGAAAGCCCTTTAAGTTATCTTTCCAACGCATTTGGTTTCACCTCATTTAGAGTTCAGAATCAAACATTATGGCTATTTGACTGAAGATTGCCAATGCAGAGTTGCACCACGAGCCCACTTTTACGAGTCGATGACTCGTAGGTCAAGCTCATAGCAATTTCTAGAGACTCCGAAATTGAGTCTAGGGGTCATGTGAAGGGTTCTACAAGTCATAGTGCCACTTACGAATTGTAATGGGGCTCGTAATAACGGTTAGATAGCTATTTGAGAAGGGTTATTTTGGTTCTTTCCCACCATTTCTAAGCTCTAGATTGTCGTTTTTATGCTCACTCAAGGTCTCAAACCCTTAAATTCTTCATTGTATTGATAAAATAATCTCTCAAACCCTTAGACTACTATTTCACTCCAAAATAAACTGTCTAAATCTCTTTCGGATCTTAAGGAATTCATCCAAGCTTTAAGTTCTCAATACCATCTTCACCAAGAAATTCTCCAAAGTAGTATGTGGATTTCAACCATTGGGTCCTTTCACCCATGGTGCCCTAATATCATTTTTACTTAATTTACATGATTTAAAGTTGATTTTAAAAATGGATTTACTAGTATGAACATGTCTATGAACTATGTAAAGCTATGTAAAGTTGTGACTGTTTTACTATGTTTTAAACTATAAATCTTGGATCTACTATAAGATTTCATGAGGGATTTTAATGTATATTGCTTAGGGGTATTGCAAGGTATGGATATATAGTTTTACAATAGATATTCTTGGATGATTTGTTGTGTATAGTTTATGATTTTGAACTACCATTTCAGACCCACCAAATGTTTGATAAAATGTGCGATTATGGTTTCTTGAGGAATTGAAGATCCAAAGCACGAGATATGATATGATTGATGTTATGATGATGGAAAGATCTTATGTACATGATATATTCTACATAAAGTATTGCATTAGACCATGCCTAATCCGAGGGGACTACGAGCCCGAATAACGTCTTCGGGGGTTAGTTCCTTGATAGCCAATCTAGAATGAAAGGAGCTTATGTATATGATATAATCTATATAAAGTGTTGCATTAGACCATGCCCGATCTGGGGGGACTAAGAGCTCAAATAACCTTGTCGGGGGGTTAGTACCTTGATAACCAAGGTGGGGGTTTGTACTCATCAACCATGTGAGGGGTTTGTATTTCTCCACTAGGGTGATAAGGTCAGATTATCATCAACCATGTGAGGTGTTTGTACCACACCAATAGGGTGATAGGGTGAGATCATCACCAACCTACCAAGGGGTTTGTACTTTGGAAATCTAGTTCGGTCTCTTCTACACATATGATATCCTATATGAATGTGAGTTATTTAAACATGTTTTACTTGAGCATTGGTCATTCATACCATATTTTTGACTATGATGTTTATCTTGTGTTGCATTGCATCATACAGTCTTGGTACATTCAGACGTACTAACGCATACCCTTGTGTACATGATATCATTGATCATACATGTCATATTGTTATATTATGCCTATTGCCTATTGTTATGCGTTTAGATTATGATGCCTATCTCTTGTTGTATTGCATTCTATATACTTAGTACATTCAAATGTACTAATGCATACTCTTGCCTACATAATATCACCATGTAGGAACTGGAGCCCAAGTTGATCATCCTCCTCCTCCTCCACATGGCTAGTTTGGTATCATTCAAGCTAGTTGGTGAGTCCTCCATTCTGAGGAAGATGGTCTATGTTTCTCTTATTATGTATTGAGACACTCTTCTTTAGTGCTTATGTTGACTATAAAGGTGAGCCTGGTTGCTTTTTCTGTGGCGCCTCTCTTATTTATGTAGTAGAGGTATTGTTAGACATGCTGTGTATCTATGTTATGAGCCTTGACTCCTTGTTCCTTGGTGTTGATGATTATGCAAGCTTTCCCTTAGTCTCTTGCCCTTATTTCTAAACCTTTACATGTTACTTAAGTATTAATCTCTCTCCCTTAGTTCCAATTCCCCTTGTGTATATTTTTGTTGTTGTTTTATGTTGCTTCCACAACCAAGGATATCCATATAATATGCTAAGAGGCTTGTTTAGGGTACCTTCGGATTCCCAATTCACCGATCATATCTAGGCCCTAGGCTTGGGTAATGACAATGATAGTATCAGAGTACTAGGTAGATAGATACTCGGAGTTCTACACACCATATCGATTAGAGTTGTATTCATGATTGTGTCATACACCACAACAATGAGTAGGACGCTATGAGATGTTTTAGGAAATGTTTCACTTTTTCCTGATCTATCACATGCGATAGAGTTAGATCCCCTAGGGCTTATTGCTAATTGCTAACTGTTACATTTTAGGATATGTCTCAAGCTACTCAAGATGGCAATATGTCGATGCAGAGGTTCATAATGCTCTATGGGTAATGGTTAAAGCGGTGAAAATATTGGCAACCTGACTCAATCAACAAGTGGGTGCTCCCGGGGAGGTAGTGAGGCCAACAGGGCCTGTAATATGGGTAAGTTCCAAAGTCCCAAGTGTAGAGGTGGTGGTGGTGTGATACCTTATGTTAGGTGCACAAAATGTTGTAGAAGACATGATGGCCTATGCTTGAGAGGTACTAATGCTTGTTATATATGTGGGGAGATGGGTCATATAATAAATGAGTGTTCTCATAAGCGTAAAAGGGTGAAACAGGTGATGAGGGGGTAGAAAGGCCTAGATGACTAAAGTGTGGGAAGGACCATGGCGGCCTATGTTTGAAAAAGTCTAATGCTTGCTTGGGTTGTGTTGGATTTGGGCCCAAGGGTTAGTGGTAGCTCTCTTTCTCAATCGAAAGGTGATGATGGTGGGATGACTAATCCCAAGTGTCGAAGGTGTGGGAAGAACCATTGTGGTCCATGCTTGAGGGAGACTAGTGCTTGTTATGGATGTAGTAAAGTGGGTTACAAGCTAGTCAAGCCAAAGGTGATAATTTTATGTCCCCTATGTGATTTCAAGTCTTATCTTTCAGCCCCTATGTCATTCATATGCATTCATGTTTAAGTTGGTAAGATTATCCATATGTTCGAAGGAAGTGTAAGGGTAGCCGACCTTTGGATCGAATGGTCATGTTGATCAAGTGGCTCAAGGAGGGGATGAAGTGCCTAATGCTATTACCGGTAAGTTTAAGTTTCCTTGGCTTTGTTGTGCATGAATTGACCGGCCCAGTTTGCCACTGTTTCTTCTCTATTCTTTTTGGTTGCTAGTGGAGCTTCTTGTGTGCCCAAGCTATTGAGTGGACTTTATTTTGATGGATCCGAGTTTCACTATTTCTTCTCTCTTTTTTTAGTTGATGGTGGGAATTCTTGTGTGCCCGAAGTTGTAATGTAAACCTTTGGTGTTTATCTCTTAGTTGGGTATATTATTGCTAGAAAGTTCATAGGTGTTGATCCGAGTTTGTATTGCATTAGGTCTTGCTTTGTGGCTTATTGGAGTTGGCATGGTGGATTTTGATGTCTTCATAGGAATAGAATGGTTACATGCATGTTGTGTATTCATGGCTGGTAGGACCTATAGAGTTAGATCCCAAATCCTAATGAGCCCATCTTTGAGTGGGAGGTTGTCAAATGGTAGCAATGAAGGTAGGTCCATTTCTTGTCATAAGGTACAATTGGTCTCTAAGGGGTTGTATTTTATCATCTTATGAGAATTGGAGGTGTTGAACCTAAGTTGTTTTGTCATTAGAATTATTGTTGGTGGTGGATGAGGCCATGAATGTCCCTTTCCAATAATTTGAATTTGGGGTAGTATCCTTTGGTTTGAATAGTGCACCGGTTATGCCTATAAGTCTCATGAGAAAGATCTTTTGTCCTTACTCTAATAGGTTTATGGTGGTTTTGGTGATGATAAGATGGTTCGTTCCCTAATGAGATAGTGCATATGAGTCATTTGAGGGTAGTACTACAAGTTCAAGGAAGAAGGTTGGATGTTAAATAGGAGAGATGGGAATTTTGGTTGTAAGAGGTTGCCTTCCTAGCTCATGTTGTGCCAGGTGATAGTATTAAGGTGGACCTTAGTAGGACAAAACTGACTGGAGATTAGCCTAGACCTTGACTTCCTTGGGTATTGGGAGCTTCTTGGGTTTAGTGGGCTATTATCAAAGCTTGTGAGTAGGTTCTCTTCTATTGCTTCTCTTGTGACTTAGTTGACACTAAGTAAGGCCAATGTTGTGATCGACGTTTTAAGTAGGGTGAATTGATAGGTCCTGGAGTTACTATTTCTTGTGTGATTCCTTTGTTCTAATAGGATTCATAAGCGTGTCCCGGACAGTTGCATGAATTTATTGTGGCTAATAAGGGTATATAAGGGTTTTCCTATGTTATCATTGCATAGGGTCTTGTCTTATTATCTTGGTTGAACATAGCTTGATGGATTAGAGGTATTGGGGTGGTTTGGGCTACTTGCATAGCATGTTTCCAATGAGTGTAGAACATGTAAGGTTATAATATGATGGTTAAGGATGGACGATCTATTTGGTCAACTCCGATGGGTTAGTCACTTCTCTAAGGTTGATTTGAGGTTCGAGTTTTGTTCGCAAATTTGGATGAGGGTAGGTGATATCCCTTAGTGCCCTTTTTAAACTAGAAATGAGCATTTTGAATATTGGTGGAGTTGTTTGGTGGGCTTGTGCAACGGTTGTGTCTATTGGATTTCTTGAATAGGCTTTATAAACCTACTCGGCATGTTTGTGGTGGCCTCTAGTGGTGGAGCATTGATTTAGTTAGAGCTTGTGAAACATTTGGGGTGGTGTTGTAAATCTTGGGAGATGAGAGGTTGTTTGCTAATTATATAATTGTGAGCTGAGGGTAACAAGAAGGTGGTTAGAACTTCTTAAGGATTATGATATGAGTGTGCATTATATCCCCCGTTGAGGCTAGTGATATGATCGATGCTCTTATTAGGGTGCTTATAGGTAGCCTAGCATTGTGGTAATGGTGGTAAAGAGGTGACTAGTGGAGTGCAGCGATCGGCTAAATAGGGAGTTAGATTGAAGGAAGCTGAGAAAGGTAGTATAGTGTTCTCGATGGTTTGTAATCTTCTTGGGTTTAAGAGGTCTAGATTAGGCGGGGCCTTGATTTCTGCCTTATAAGAGTTTGAAGTTTTGGGTGAGAGAATCATAGAGTGGAGGTTATCTCCCAAGTGGGTTAGGTGTATTCAAGGTTGACAATTGAGTTGAGGATTGTGAGTCCTTATAGAGTGTGGAGGGAGGTTGGTAAGGATGCATAAGTTTGGGGGTTACCTATGGATGTAGATATGGTTCATTCAGTTCTTCATGCTTTTAGGTGGATGGGATGTGTTGGTGACTCTAGTTCTATAACACTCTTTGATATTATGGGTGATATGGAGGACAAGTTGGCTTAGCGGAAGGTCCCGGTGGAGGTGTTGAATGGATGAGTGGAGAAGTTGATTAATAAATATGTGGTGTTCATTAAGACCCTCTTGAAAGGATAATCAAGTCAAAGGTGTCTCCAAGAAAGCCAAAGCGGCCTTATGGGAGCAATATTCATACCTCATTCACTCTAATCAAGCCTAAGATAGCAATTAAGTTGTTCATGTGATTTCAAGTCTTATGATTCAGCCCCTATGTCATTCATATGCATTCATGTTTAAGTTGGTAAATTTATGATGATTCTACACTTACGTTGAGATTTTGAAAATAGTGTTTTGAATGTAATGTTACATTCTTGTTAGGGCTGATTTGTTTTTGATTACTCTTGTCTGGTACGTCTCTTCCACATTCCAGGATGAATGTCCTCTAGAGGGAGATACTGTGATACCTCGTAACTCCATGCTCTTATGTACTCATGTTTCAAGCCTTATTTGTTTAGGTGGAGAGTGTATTAGGGTCATGGGAGACTCCTAGTACTTAGACGACTTCAAAACTTCCCTATGAATTGAGTTTGGAGTGTTGGTCCATGCAAGGATCAACTTTAAATGAGCATAACTTTTAGCATACTTGGAACTGGGTGGCGCACAACATTTCAAATGAAAGCCCTTTTAGTTAGCTTTCAAACGCACTTAGTTTCAGCACATTTAGAGGTTGGAGTCAAAAGTTATGGCTATTTTACTGAAGACTGCCAGTGCAGAGTTGCACTTCTAGCCCACTGTTATGAGTAGTAGGTCGGGGTACGACTCATAGGTCAGGCTTGTAGCAATTTCCAGAGACTCCAAAATTGAGCCTAGGGGTCATGGTAAGTGTCTTACGAGTCATAGTCCCACCTACGAGTCGTAACAGGGCCGATAACAACCATACTTTTTAGGAAGGGTTATTTTTGTCCTTTCCCACCCTTTCTAACCTCTAGATTGACGTTTTTATGCTCATCCAAGGTCCCAAACCCTTAAGTTCTTCATTGTATTGATAAAATAATCTCTCATACACTTAGACTAATTTTTCACTCCAAAATCAAGTCTCCAAATCTCTTCAGGATCTAAAGGAATTCATCCAAGCTTCAAGTTCTCACCTCCATCTTCACCAAAAAATTCTCCAAACCTAAGGTATGTGGGTTTCAACCATTGCGTCCTTTCACCCATGGTGCCCTAATCTTCTTTTTACATAATTTGCATTATTTAAAGTTTATTTTATAAATGGGTTTACTAGTATGAACATGTCTATGAACTAAAGTTGTGACTTATTTGCTATGTTTTGAGCCATAAATCTTGAATATATTGTAAGATTTGATGAGGGATTTTGATGTATGTTGCTTGCGTATGTTGCAAGGTGTTGATTGATGGTTTTACAATAGATTTTCTTGCATGATTGCATCTCTATATTTCATGGTTTTATACTACCATTTTATACCCGCCAAGTGTTTGCTAAAATGTCTGGTTATGGTTTCTTGAGGAATTGAAGGTTCAAAGCATGAGATATGATATGACTGATATTATGATGATCGAAAGAGATTATGTCCATGATATATTCTATATAAATTGTTGCATTAGACCATGCCCAATCCGGGGGGACTAAGAGCCTGAAAAACCTTGTTGGGGGTTAGTACCTTGATAGCCAATCAAAGGGTTAGTACCTTGATAACTGAGGTGGGGGTTTGTACTTATCAATCATCTGATGGGCTTGTACTTTGCCACCATGGTGATAAGGTGATATTATCATCAACCATGTGTGGGCTTGTACTAGACCACCAGGGTGATGGGGTGAGATCATCACCAACTTACCAAGGGGTTTGTACTTTTGAAATCTAGCTTGGTCTCTTCTACACTATGATGTCCTATATGAGCATAAGTCACAAACATGATTAACTTATGCATTGATCATATATGTCATATTGCTATATTATGCCTATTGCCTATTGCCTATTGTTATGCATTTAGATTATGATGCCTATCTCTTGTTTTATAGCATCCCACATACTTACATTCAAAAGTACTAATGCATACTCATTCATACATGATATCACCATGTAGGAAATGGAGCCCAAGTTGATCATCCTCCTCCTCCACGTGGCTAGTTTGGTATCATTCAAGCTAGTTGGTGAGTCCTCCATTCTGGGGACAATGGTCTATGTTTCTCTTATTATGTATTAAGACACTCATCTTTATTGCTTATGTTGACTATGAGGGTGAGCCCAGTTTCTTTGTTTTGGCCCCCGCTCTTATCTATGTAGTACAGATGTTGTTGGACATGTTGTGTATCTATGTTATGAGCCCTTACTCCTTGTCCCTTGGTGTTGATGATTATGAAAGCTTTCCCTTAGTCCCTTGCCCTTATTTCTAAACCTTACATGTTACTTAAGTATTAATCTCTCTCCCTTAGTCCCAATCCCCCTTGTGTATATCTCTTTTATTATTTTATCTTTCTTCTGTGACCAAGGATGTGCATATGATATGATGCTAAAAGGCTTGTTTGGGGTCCTTTTGGGTTCCCTATTCGCCGGTCACATCTAGGCCCTAGGCTTGGATCGTGATAGTTGAGAGAGTTTTAGGAGAGCAATTTAGATTAGAGGATTTGGTTTCTTTGAAGAGTGATGTAGAGACTAAGTAGAGGGGCATATTTATGCTTATTTTGGTGGGTTATAAGGGTCATTTAATTACTAAAAAGTGGTTAAAAATGTGTGGGGAAAAGGGCATTAAATCATGTGGTGCAAAAGGGCTTTTCGACTCACTTTTAAAAAGAAGAAAGATGCCAAACACAAGGGAGTGGGCATGAGACCAAGGAATGGAAGCATTATCCTTTCCTATTATGCCATAGCATGCATGGTATGGCCTTATGTCGTTCTAAGGGCATGCCAAAGGTTGTCCATGCAAGCCATGCAACAATGGCAAAAGAATTACTCCCAAACAAGTCCATTACGCAACCTTCACACATACCTTCATTTTGAACAATTTTGAACGCAAATCAAAATTCTTCTTTAGTCTTAATTTCACGTAACATTGCCCAAAAATATTATACCAATGATAAACCAACCACCCTTCCAAGACCAGTTCAACAATCTCATAACTAAACCAAGCTAATCGCTAAGATAACTTTCATATCAAATTTTACTTAACTCAATAGGAATTACCTTGAACATTATTTTTGACACAAGTGTAGGCTTAAAAATACCCTATACATTACAATATCTCCCCCTTGGTATCATTCTTCCCTAAATGAGATAAGAGTAGTTTGAATAAATTGGAACTGAAAAAATGACTAAGAGCTTAACATGTCAAAATGCAAAATAGATCTTATTTTCATGCAAAACTTATGCAAATATTATAAAGTAACATCAAAATAATTATCTACGCTTAATAATTATAACAGTGACAAAATGGTACCAAATGAGGAATTCGAACTTGAGAAATAGAATTACCTAAACCTTAGGCTTGATTAGTTGGGAAAAGATGGGGATATTTCTTCATCATGTTTTCTTTAGCTTCCTATGTAGTACTCTCAACATGTTGGTTCCTCCAAAGCACCTTGACAGATGTCACATCCTTATTTCTCAACGTCTTGACTTGTTGATCCAAAATTTGTATCGGTACTTCTTCATCAGTCAAATTTTCTCTAACCTTCACAACATCTAGTGGAACTATAGAACTTGTGTCACCAATGCACTTTCTTAACATAGATACATGAAAAATAGGGTGAACCAACTCCATCTCATTAGGAAACTGAAGCTCATAAGCTACCTTTCTCTATAGAACTTGTGTCACCAATGCACATCCTTAATATAGATACATGAAAAATAGGGTGAACCAACTCCATCTCATTAAGCATCTGAAGCTCATAAGCTACCTTTCTAACCCTTCTTAAAATTTTGTAAGGACCCACAAATCTTGGGCTCAACTTGCCCTTTTTGCCAAAATGAACAACACCCATCATAGATGAAACTTTGAGATACACCCAATCTCCCACATAAAATTCAAGATCTCTCCTCCTCGTATCTGAATATGACTTTTGTCGGCTATGAGCTGTTCTCAATCTGTCTCTTATCATCCTCACTTTTTCCATTGCCTCCAAGACAAAATTTGAGCCTAATAAAGCCATTTCACCTACCTCAAACTAGCCAACCGGTGATCCATATCGCCTATCATAAAAAGCTTCAAACGGAGCCATCTCGATGCTAGAATGATAAATATTGTTATATGCAAACTCAATAAGAGGTAAGTGATCATCCCAATTACCTTTAAATTCTAAGACGCATGCTCTCAACATATCCTCTAATGTTTGAATGGTCCATTCATCTTGACCATCCGTTTGAGGATGAAATGCATTACTCAGCTTAACTTTGGCACCCAAACCTCGTTGTAATACCTTCCAACCTAACACCCAATCTAGCCAACTGATGGTCTTTCTTTGCCAACTCTATCTTTTCACCCTCAACATGACTCATACTACCCATGGTTATTCTACTCAAAGCATCGGCTACCATATTGGCCTTGCCAGGATGGTAGTGGACACTGATGTCATAGTCTTTGAGAAGTTCAAGCCATCTTCGTTGCCATAGATTCAAATCCCTTTGACTGAACACATACTGCAAGCTCTTCTGATCAGTAAATACATCCATGTGAACCCCATAGAGATAGTGATGACAAAATTTTAGAGTAAACACTACCACTGCTAATTCAAGGTCATAAGTTAAATAATTGCACTTATGCACTTTCAACTATCTAGAAGCATAAGCTATGACCTTACTATTTTGCATCAACACACAACCCAACCCAACTCTAGATGCATCACAATATACCACAAAACCATCTAAACTATTTGGAAGAGTCAAGAGGGAAGCCGATGTCAACTTATATTTCAATGTCTGGAAACTCTTCTTGGATTCATCAGACCACATAAACTTGGATATTTCTGGGTCAATTTGGTCAAAGGGGATGCGATTGATGAAAACCCTGCTACAAACTATCGGTAGTAACCTGCCAAACCCAAAAAACTCCTTATGTCAGATAGAGTTAACGGTCTAGACAAGTTTTGCAATGCCTAGTCTTTCTTGGGTCTACCATAATATCTTTATCAGTCACCATATGGCCAAGTAAAGAAACTTCTTTCATCCAAAATTCACACTTGCTGAATTTCGCGTACAATTTTTCATCTGCCAAAGTTTAAAGGACTGTTCTCAAATGTTCCTCATGTTCCTTCTCACTTCGGTAGTAGACTTGTACGTCGTCAATAAAGACTACGACAAAAATATCTAGGTAAGGTTTGAAGACCCAATTCACAAGATCCATAAATATAACCGGTCGTGGTATGTGGACTTCCAAGGGTTATTTTAAAAATATGTGCTTTGATACCAAGCTTGTCACAACCCAAACCTAGGGCCTAGGTGTGACATAGCGAATGAGAACTCGAAGGCCGCCAAATAAGCCTCCAAAATCATAAATGCATATTATAGGTTTAAATGGTGTCGATCTTAGAAAAATGCCTAACTCCTTGTAGTTGGTCATATAAATCATCTATACTCGGAAGTAGGTACTTATTCTTAACGGTGACCTTGTTCAGTTAACGATACTCACTGCACATTTGAAGTGACCCGTACTTCTTCCTTACAAATAGAATAGGTGCACACCATGGAGATTTGCAAGGCCTAACAAATCCCTTCTCCTGTAAATCCTTCAACTGATCTTTAAGTTCTTTCAACTCCGCTGATGCCATCTTATAGGGTGGAATAGAGATAGGTTTGGAATCGAGAAGGAGGTCTATGCCAAAATCAATTTCTCTTTCGGGAGGAATACTAGGAAGATCTTTGGAAAACACATTGAGAAACTCATTGACTATAGAAATTGACTCAAGAAAGGGAACTTTAGAAGACACATCACGGATCCTAACCATATGATAGATACATCTCTTAGATATCATCTTATGAGCTTTACGATATGAAATAAACCTACCTTTTACCATATAATTTTGCCCTTCCCACTCAAACAATGGTTCATTAGGAATTTGGAATTTAACTATACGAGTTCAACAATCTATGGTGTCATAAGATGTATGCAACTAGTTCGTACCAATGATGACATCAAAATCTACCATAAACAATTCAATAAGATTGCACGGAAGAGTCTTATGCATAATAGACACAGGAACGTTTTTACAAACTCTTTTAGCAACTATTCACTCACCCACGGGAGTAAACACAAGAAAAAGGTCATGCAAAATTTTGGGACTTAAATTGAACCTATTGGCAAGGAAAGGGGTCACAAAGTATAAGTTGGCACCAGGATCTTACAACACATAAACATCAAAATCAAACACTTTCAACATACCTGTGACAATATTTGGCTGATCTTCCATCTTTTGCCTCCTATGTAGCGCATAGAACCTATTGTTGCAATGACCATCACCTTGTTCCACAGATGTGGCTTTTGGTCCACCTGTACATCTTTCTCATGCGGGCAAATAACCTTACCCTTATTATGAGCCTTGGGGCAGTTGGCAATTTTGTGACCTAGTTGGCCACATGCAAAACAACTACCTGACTCCCAATAGCACACATCACCGTGGCTCTGACCACAATTTTTTCATGTTGGCCAAGCTTGAGCATGACCACCACTTTGTTAACCCTTAGTATATTGAAACAGATCATTAGTATGTCTTTGGTTGAAGGCATTGAAAGACCCTTTTTGTTGGAACCTTTGGTTTTGATGACCTCGATTACCATCACCACCCTTGTGACCCTGATACTCACCATCATACCTCAACCTCTTAGCATCATTTTTCCTTAACTTGTGAATCTTCTTTTCCTCAAGTTGCTCAGCATAAATCATAAGCTGAGACAAATCCATTTCTTGGATTAGTAGGGTAGTTGGGCATTCTTCGTTGATGAGGTCAGAGACTCCTAGTTTGGATACCAGTATAGGAGCATATTTGGAGATGAAACAAACATATTCATCCTAGATCGGATACCAATATAGAAGCATATTTGGAGAGTGTGTTGAATTTCAAAAAGTACTCGCGAAAGCTCATCGACCTTTGCCTCAATTTCATAAACTCTTTCATTTTAGCTTCTCTTAATTCAAGAGGGAAAAGTTAGTCTAAGAACGTATCATTGAATTCATCCCAATCAATTGGACCACCAAGCACCTTTTCACCTTCCCACTGATCATACAAAATTTGGGCAAGGCTTTTAAGTTGGTAGGCCACCAACTCCGCCTTCTCCTCTGATGACACACCCATAATCGAGAGAACCTTGTATACCTCATTAATGAACTCCATGGGATCCTCATCAATTTTATTTCCATGAAATTTTGGCAGGTTCATATGGGTGAAACCTCTCACCCTACCTGCCTGGGTGGGAGCTTGAGGTGCTAGAGCTTGAGGTGGAGCTTGCGTACTCTGATTTGTAACCATTTGAGCCATTAATGAGATAACATTATTGAACTCAACGTGGGACACATTACCCATTTCTGGAGCATGAAGAAACTCATATATGGGAATATTTCTTCTTGGCAGCATCTTCTACAGTGCAACGAACAAGTCATAAGAAGAAAGGATATCTTAAGTTACTCTAAGGCACGAATTGATTTAAACAAAGAAGTGAGACAGTCCTAAACATCTCATAGCCTCCTATTCATAGTTGTGGCACGCTTCACCACCATGAATAAGACTCTACTAGATGTGGTATGTGGACTTCCAAGGGTTATTTTAAAAATATGTGCTTTGATACCAAGCTTGTCACAACCCAAACCTAGGGCCTAGGTGTGACATAGCGAATGAGAACTCGAAGGCCGCCAAATAAGCCTCCAAAATCATAAATGCATATTATAGGTTTAAATGGTAAATGACAAATAGATGACAATGGAATATGGGGAATGGGAGTAAGGGACAATGTGGAAGCATAAGTTAAATATTTTAAAACATACCAATTGTAGCAATGGTCTAGACACACTTCTAAATAATGACAACAAAAAGAGCCAAGAATACAAGTCTAGGATCCTCAGTACTAAGTCAAAATGAAAATACATCAAATATCTGAATAACAAAGGCAAAGCTTGAAGATAAGGGTTTTGTTCCCGGTGAATGGGAATTCACCAAAGCTCAAAGTCTTCATGAGCAATCTAACAATGCGTAGGAGGATAAGGTAGATCGCCTGTCCCTACATGATTATAGCATATAGGCAAAAATGTGGTTAGTACTTTGGAGTGTACTAAGTATGTGGGTATGCAAAGCAACAAGTAAATATAATAACAAAGAATACTTACCCAATATGACAAACTTCGAGCATAAACAATATATTCAGTTCCAAAGTAAAACATAAAGTAATGCCATGAAAATGCATAGAGAAGCATATAAGCAAATAAATATAGGAATAAGACCATAATTGACAAAACCATATGAGCTATAATATGGAATACCGATGTCATACTCCACACCGATCAAATAGTGAGTCAACTTGCCAGGGTATAACTCTAGAAACGAAAATACTAGATGCATCCACTAGTCAGAAAGGCTAAAAAGGCATAATCAAAATGTCCTACGATGGCACACACTTATGAGATTAGAAGTTTTATATAAGACCCTTTAGGTCGAGTCCCACTCCTAACTCATTCGCTGCTAAGTCAAAATTCCACAGAAACGGACAATGCATAACCGAAATAATCAAAACTTAATTTAGTTCAGAAAGTCTTCACTTGTCAAAAGAATCATATTCAAACTTATACTTGGAATAGCTCTTTAGCAAAGATACAAAACAAAACGGAATGGGTCTTAAGTCACCCAGTATCATTTCGTACTTGTATTCACTTATTTCTGTCCAAAATCATAAGTTCATGTTATGCCATAAAAGCCAAATATCAAAATCTCATAACTCAATTTATACCATGTTTGCGGACTGGCTCAATAACCTTAAAAATCATAACTTTGATATTCAAACAAAGTTACAATATTCATAGGAACAATTTAGGATGAAAATCATAATAACTCATTTTTGTATCTAAGACTTGAAAATATAGACTAGATTAAATAATGCAATTCTGAAATACTTGAATCAAAACCTTGATAAATATATATAAATAATCATAAAATTTATCAATAACTATAATTTAAGCAAATATCAATTAGCATATAATTATACATAAATCAAAGATTGAAAAATTTGCAATTCAAAATTTAGTTTTCAAAGAGGACTTCTTGGTTGAAAGGAAACCAAGAATCAAACCCACATACGTTGCTTGATTAGCCTTCAGAAGATGAAGAGATTTGGTGGAGATCTTAAAGAATACTTAGCCTAAGTATTGAGAGAGTTTTGGGAGAGCAATGTAGATTAGAGGATTGGGTTTCTTTGAAGTGTGGTGTAGAGACTGAGTAGAGGGAGGTACTTATACGGATTTTGCGGGGTTATAAGGATTATTTAATCAATAAAACATGGTAAAAAATGTGTGGGGAAAAGGGCATGAAATCATGTGGTGCAAAGGGCTTTTTGGACTCACTTTTAAAAAAAAGAAAGATGCCAAACATAAGGGAGTGGGCATGGGACCTAGGTATGGCAGCATTATCCTTTCCCATGGTGCCATGTTATGGTATGGTATGGCCTGAAGTTGTTCTTAGGGCATGCCAAAGGCTTCCCATGCAAGCAATGCAACAATGGCAAAAGAATTACTCCCAAACAAGTCAATTACGCAACCTTCACATATACCTTCATTTCGAATAATTCCAAACACAAACTAAACTTTATCTTTAGTCTTAACTTCACATCACATTTCCCAAAAGTATTATACCAAGGATAAACCAACCGCCCTTCCAAGACCACCTCAAAAATCACATAACTAAACCAAGCTAATTGCTAAGATAACTTTCACATCAAATTTTACTTAACTCAATAGGAATTCACTTGAACATTATTTTTCACACAAGTATAAACTTAAAAATACATGGTGCATTACATATACACTAGACAAAAATTAGGTTATTCGGTAATACTGAGATAGAAAATCATGGGGAACACAATACCCTAGTTTTTCTCCATATTGGCTTCTCTTTTATGTTAGTATAGTTTTATTTTTTTATTGATTATTGCAACTCTCCCCCCGAATGTAAGTTGGTTAACCATTCGAATTGTAATCATTGAATTCTCTTGAGTCTATGTATTCTCTGTGGGCTCGACCCTAACCTTTGTTAGGTTCTATTTCTTGACAGCGACCACTTTATCCTCTAAAAAGGAAGTGTAACTTGGGTGACATCTACATGGGTGAGATCCATACTTCTTATATCTTGACCATTAGCAGGCGATAAGGACTTGGCATCATATTATTACTTGACCGCGGGCAGGTGGCAAGATTGTGGTGTACGGATATTACTTGACCATGAGTAGGTGGTAAGGTTGTAACACCCATGGTATTTTGCTTGATGAAACATGCATTATACATCATATGGTAGTTGCATGGCATCATGGTTCCTTGAGGATGTTTTAGCTTATTAATACTGTTATTGTTATCATTATCATTTTTTACTAACCTTTTTTTATGCAGGCATAGGTGTCACAACCCGGACCTAAGATTTAGGAGTGACATGGCAAATGGGAACCCGAGAGTCCCCAAACAAGATTCAATGTATCTATATTCATATCATCAGTTCAAAAGAGTATACAAATAGGAAACACATAGTTCTATGGAATAGAAAAGTAGGACTCACACTTTCGGGATATCATAGAGAAAGGGATTAACATGGATTCACATAACACGTACATATAAAGACTAAGGGCAGGTAAGTATGACTCATTTTATGGGGGAATATGGGACTTAGGATCTTCCACATTTCCACATCAAAGCATACATATCGTAATTCTCATAATTAATCCATAATAGTCATATCAAATAGATAACCATAATTATAACTCCGAATACAATTTATAATATGTAGATTCGACAAGAGTCTACAAAATGTCCCAATAATGCCTCTAGTCATAAGATAGGATGGGGCCAAGACATGTCTCAGGCTCACCCACAAAGTAAATAGCATAAACAAGATTTTATAGGTAGAGGAATGGTGGTTGGCCTAAGAAAGATAGGAGTCGCCACAACAGGTAAATCTCAAGATCCAATATAATTGTTGTACGGTGGATGAAGGTACTCCTTAGTCCCTATATGGTTAGATCATGTAGGAAAAGATATGTGTTAGTACATTTGAATGTACTAAGTATGTGAGCATGCAATGCATATGACTTATCAAACCTACATTCAATGTTAGAAAGCAAGGGCACATAATATAAAAAGAAGTATATATCCAAAGAAGAGTATATAATAATATACCATAATATCCATGATGCATTAAATGCATAATGCTTATTTA
>DF361012.1:952-22851 GCA_000787875.1 Solanum virginianum | reverse complement strand
TAGTCCTATTTACATTTTGCATAAGTTGTTGCCTTGTGATCTTGTTGAATTAGACATGGTAGATTTTGATGTCATACTTGGGATGGATTGGTTCTACTATGCTTTCATTGATTGTAGAACCCATAGGGTCAAGTTTCAATTTCCTAATGAACCCGACCTTGAATGGAAAAGTCAAGATGTAGTGGTCAAAGGTAGATTCATTTCATAGATTAAAGCCCATAAGTTGATTTCTAGGGGATGTTTGTATCATCTTGTGAGGGTTAAAGATGTGGAGTCCAAAATCCCATCTATTGAGTCGGTCCCCATTGTAAATGAATTTTTTGATGTCTTCCCAAATGATCTTCCCCGTGTCCCTCCCAAAAGGGAGACAATTTTTGGCATAGATCTCCTTCCCGATGCTTAACCTATCTCCATTTCCCCTTACCATATGGCCCCGGTGGAGTTGAAGGAGTTAAAAGAGCAATTGAATGATTTGTTGGAAAAAGGGATTTATTAGATCTAGCCAATCACCTTGGGGTGCTTTGGTGTTGTTTGTGAAAAAAAGGATGGGCCACTTAGAATGTGCATTGACTACCGGCAACTCAATATGGTGACTATAAAGAATAAAAATCCTCTTCCAAGGATTGATGACTTGTTTGACCAATTGCAAGGGGCTAGCTTCTTCTCTAAGATTGATCTTTGGTCCAGGTATCATTAAGTGAGGATGAGGGAGTGTGATATTCCTAACATGGCATTCTGGACTAGATGTGAACATTATAAGTTTGTTGTGATGTCTTTTGGGTTGACTAATGCACCGACCATCTTCATGGACCTAATGAATAGGGTCTACAAACCCTATCTTGATGCCTTTGTTGTGGTCTTCATTGATGATATATTGATCTATTCACATAGTAGAGAGGAGTATATGGATCATTTGAGGTTTGTTTTGGAATTTTTGAGGGAGGAGAAATTGTACGCCAATTATGATTGTGAATTTTAATTGAAAGAGATTGCATTTTTGGGTCATGTGGTGTCAGGGGATGGTATGAAAGAGGATCCTAAGAAAAGTGATGTAATTATGAATTGTCCTAGACCATTGACCTCGTCGGATATTAGGAGCATCTTGGGCCTTGCGGGTTACTATAGAAGATTTGTGAACGGGTTCTCCTCTATTGCTTCCCTATGACCAAATTGACTCAAAAGAAGGTTAAGTTTGTGTAGACCGATGAATGTGAGACAAGCTTCCAAACATTGAAAGACAAGCTTCCAAACATTGAAAGACAAGCTTGTGCCCGCTCCTATATTGTCACTACCGGATGGCTTGAGGGTTTTGTTTTATGTTGTGATGCATCTAGAGTTGGTTTGGGTTATATGCTGATGCAAGTTGGTAAGGTTATAGCTTATGCTTCTAGATAACTCAAGGTACACAAAAGGAACTACCCTACCCAAGATCTAGAGTTGGCCGCCGTTGTGTTTGCATTAAAGATTTGGTGCATTACTTGTATGGGTTGTATGTTGATGTCTTCACTGATCATAAGAGCTTTAAATATGTCTCCACTTAAAAAGATCTCAACTTGAAACAAAAAAGGTGGCTACAACTTCTCAAAGATTATGACATGAGTGTGCATTATCATCCAGGTAAGGAAAATGTGGTGGCAACTGCTTTTAGATGGGTGTCCATGGGTAGCCTTATTCATGTTGATAGTGGTGATATGGAAATGGCTAGAGAGGTGCATAGATTTGTTAGATTGAGGGTTAGGTTAGAAGAAGTGGGTGATGGTGTTATTGTTGTTGATTGTTCCAAATCTTCTTTAGTTGATGAGGTGATATAAAAACAAGATCTTGACTCTTCCTTGCTTGAATTGAAGGCTTTGGTGAAAGAGGGCAAAGTAGAGGTTTTCTCTCAAGGGGGAGATGGTGCCCTTAGATACCAAGGTAGGTTGTGTGTGCCGTATGTTAATGATTTGAGGGAGAAAATTCTTGATGAGGCCCATAATTCTTTTTATTCTATCCACCCTGGTTCCACCAAAATGTATTGAGACTTGAGGGGGAGGCATGAAGAGGGACATTGCCAAATTTGTTTCTGGTTGCCATAGTTGTCAACAAGCTAAAACCAAACCTCAAAGGTTGGGTGGTCTAACCCAAGACATAGAGGTTCCTACTTAGAAGTGGGAGGTGATTAATATGGATTTTGTGGATGGGTTGCCCACGACTAGAAAGGCTTTGATTCCATTTGGGTGGTGGTTGATAGGATGATGAAATCGGCTCACTTTCTACTGGTTAAGACCACATATAGGGCTGAAGAGTATGCAAGGTTGTACATCCATGAGTGAGTGAGGTTACATTGAGTTCCTTTATCCATCATACTAGATTGTGCTGCAGAATTTACTTCACACTTTTGGAGGTCTTTTCAAAGGGGTCTTTGTACAAAAGTCCACCTTAGTACGGCCTTCCACCCTCAAACGGATGGCCAAGATAAAGAACCATTCAAACCCTTGGGGTCATCCTAAGGGCTTCTGTATTGGAATTGAGGGGTAGTTGGATGACCATCTTCCTTTGATTCAGTTTACCTATAACAATAGCTATCACTCTAATATCGGTATGGCTCCTTTTGAGGCTTTTTATGGGAGATGTTCTAGATCACCGATTGGTTGGTTTGAGGTTGGGGAGGTGGCTATATTGGGACCAAATCTGGTTATGGAGGCTCTTGAGAAGGTTAAGATGATTAGGGAAAGGTTGAGAATAGCCCAAAGTCGTCAGAAATCTTATGCCGATGTGAGAAGAAGAGACCTTGAATTCAAAATGGGTGACTGGTTTTATTTTAAAGTTTCTCTAATGAAAGGAGTGGTCCATTTTTCTTAAAAGGGGAAGTTGAGGCCAAGATACTTTGGTCCTTATAAGGTCTTGAAGAGGTTTGGCAAGGTAGCTTATGAGTTGAAGTTGCCTAATGATATGAATTTGGTTCATTGAACCAGTGTTCCATGTCTCAATGTTGAGAAAATGTGTTGGTGACCCTAATGCTATTATGCCTCTTGATGTTGTGGGTGTTGTTGAGGATAACTTGACCTATGAGGAGGGTTCGGTTTAGATCCTAGATAGACAAGTGAAGAGATTGAGGAACAAGGAGGTGGCATCCGTTAAGGTCATTTGGAGGAACCAACAAATCAAAAGTGCTACTTGGGAGGCCAAAGCGGACATGCAAAAATGGTATCCTTATCTTTTTCACTACACTCAAGCCTAAGGTACTAATTCTTAGTCCCTTATGTGATTCCATGTCTTATGTTTTAGCCCCTGTGTCATGCATATGCATTCATGTTTAAGTTGGCAAGTGTATGATGATTTTACACTTATATTGAGATTTTGAAAATGGTGTTTTAAATGTAATGTTGCACTTTAGATAGGGCTAGCATACTTATAATCTTTCTTGTCTTGTACGTCTCTTTTACATTCAGGGACGAATGTTCCCAAAGGAGAGATATTGAAATGACCATGAAAGGTGCTCGAAAATGTACATATTCGGGGAAGAATAATCTCAAGGGGGAGATATTGAAACGACCACAAAAAGTGCCCAAAAATGTGCCTCGGAATGTCCCAAATTTTAAATTTCATATATCTCAAAATCCGTTTGCTATATCGAAAATCCAACTTCATATTCTTGTTTAGGGGGTCAACATTAGGGGGAAAAAGGTCTAACCCCAATTTTAGAGCAATCGAATCACAGTTTCGAATTTCCAAAATTTTAATTTCCAGAGATAATCCGCGACAGAACCACGACACGCCACGGTCGCGGACATGTATTAATTGGACCTCCGCAATAGGTTCGCATCACAGACCTATGTATTTTATTGCCAGTGATTGCTATCTCGGTCCAAGGCTTTTGGGTCTTGGGCATAAGTGTTCCCAACCGTGTTTTTACCCATACGTTGCCTTATTTCACCCTCATATCAACCTAAACATTCCCAAAAGCTCACTCAAACACATGATCCTACTTTCACTCCCAAATTCAAGTCTCAAACCCTCATCCCAAGCTAAGGTTGTCCTTCAAGGTTCTTCTTCAAGCTTTAAGTCTCCATCTCCAATCTTTACCAAGTTCATCTCCAAGCTAAGGTTTGTAGGTTTTAGCCATTGGGTTCTTCCACCCATGATGCCCTAAACTACTTTTTACTCAATTTGCATGATTTAAAGTTGATTTTACATGTGGGTCTTGTATATTAAGAAATTTACTGCATAGTGGTTTTAATTCATGAAAGTATGGTTGGTTGAGCATGTTGTGAGCTCTAAATCTTTGATCTAATGTTGGATTTGATGAGGGATTTTGATGTGAACGTCTTGGGGGTGTTGCAAGGTGATGATTGATGGTTTTACAATCAATTTTCTTGCATGATTTCATCTATAAATTGCATGGTCTTCTACCCCCATTTCACACACCCTAGTGTTTGATAAAATGTCCGGCTAGGATTTTTTTGGAATTAAAGGTCTAAAGCATGAGATATGATATGAATGACTATGTGATGATGAAAAGAGCTTATGTATATGATAAATTCTATATAAACTGTTGCATTAGACAACCCAATCTTGGAGGACTAAGGACCCGGATAACCGAGGTAGATGATTGATGGTTTTACAATAAATTTTCTTGCATGATTTCATCTATAAATTACATGGTGTTCTACCCCCATTTCACACCCCCTAGTGTTTGATAAAATGTTCGGCTAGGATTTTTTGTGGAATTGAAGGTCCAAAGCATGAGATATGATATGAATGACTATGTGATGATGAAAAGAACTTATGTATATGATAAATTCTATATAAACTATTGCATTAGACGGCCCAATCTTAGAGGACTAAGGACCCGAATAACTGAGGTAGGGGTTTGTTCTCATCAACCTAGGTGGGGGTTTGTACACATCAACCAAAGTGGGGGTTTGTACTTATCAAACCATGTGAGGGGTTTGTACTTTGCCACTAGGGTGATAAGGTGTGATTATCATCAACCATATGAGGAGTTTGTACCATACCACTAGGGTGATGGGGTGAGATCATCATCAACCAACCAAGGGGTTCATGCTTTGGAAATCTAGTTGGTCTATTCTTCACAAATGATATTCTATATGAGCATGAGTTACTTAAGCATTGGTCATACATGCCATATTGTTATATTTTGACTATTTCTTAACATTATGCATTTTGATTATGGTGTTTATCTATTCTTGCTTTGCATCCTACATACTTAGTACATTTAAATGTACTAATGCATACTCTATGCCAGCATGATGTCACTATGTACGAATCGGTGCCCAAGTTGATCATTATCCTCCTCCACGTGGCTAGTTCGACACTATTCAAGCTATTTGGTAAGTCCTCCATTTCAGGGACCATAGTCTTTGTTGCTTTTATTATGTATTGAAACATTTTTCCTTATTATCTATTTGACTATGAGGGTGAGCCTGGTTACTTTGTCTTGGCCCCTTCTCTTATCTATGTATTTAGAGGTCTTTGTTAGACATGATATGTATCAATGTTAAGAGCCTTAACTCTATTATTCTTGATGTCTATGATTTGAGCTTGTCTCTTGTCTCTTGCTTATGATATTGTGCAAGCTTTTCCCTTAGCCCCAGATTCCCCATTCTTTTATCTTTGATACTTGATTTATTGCTTCCATGACCAAGGATTTGTAAAAATGCTTTATGAGGCTTGCTTGGGGACCCTTTCGATTTCCCCTTGCGTTGTGTCACATCTAGTCCCTAGGATTGGTTCATGAAAAAAACCCTCATATATGATACCTTGAAATCCATCGTCAAATCTCATAAAAGATCATAGTTTCATAGCTCAAAGCGTGCATAGTCTCAATAGACAAAACCCATTTATAGTACGATCTTGAAATAGATAGTCATGTATATTAAATCAACATTTCATAAAACTCCAATATAATTTATACTCATAATCCATAATAGAAGATACTCATAGATAATACAACTTTAAAACATGAATTTTCATAAAAATGGAGATCGTGCTCCATGGGCGAAAGGACCCATTGGATAGGGCACCATCTTAAAATCATGCAATTTTCATAAAAAGGAAGATTGGGCTCCATGGGTGAAATGACCCAATGAATGAAACCCACATACCTAAATTTGGGGATTCTTTGATGTAGACTTGAAGGAGACTTGAAGCTTGAATAAAGTTCTTGAGATCCAAAAATTAAACTTGAGACACTTGAATTTAAATAAAATATTTGGTTAAGTGTTGGAGAGGTTTTTGAGAGTGCGTTGAGTGATATAAAGTTGAAAATGGCTAAGTATAGGTGTTTTCATGCATAAGTGGGCATGGGGCTATGACCCCAAGGCCCTTGTGCTGAAATGAAAAACAAAGGAAAATAATACACTAGTTCATGCCCTTGGCGCATGGTGGACTAGACGCGAAGTTCCTCCAACACTAATCCGAGTGCTTGGCGCGTCGTGACCAGGGCACAGATGGCCACTATAAATCAATTTTTTCTAAATATTATTTTTTGCTACGGGTCCTCTAATATCAGGGTTATACCCATTCCCTACGTAATTTTTCCCCTTGATCAAGAATATGAAGTTTGATTTTCAATATCGCGCACAGATTTTAAGATATATGAAAATTACGATAATGGGCATTTCTAAAGCATATTTTTGGGGCATTTCATCTCCATTATTGATTGTCTCTTGTTATAGTTAGTTTAGTTTATTTTCTTGTTGAACATTGCAACCCTCCCCCCATTCAGGGAATTTAGTTGGTTAATTACTTAAATTGCTTATTGATGAATTTCCTTTGAGTCTACGTATTCCCTAGGGTTTGACCCTAACCTTGTTAGGTTTTATATCTTGACAATGATCGCTTTATCCTCTAAAAGGAGGCATAACTTGGGCAATATCAAAGAATTTGGCACCATTACTGGTGAATACGGCTAGACATAAGTTGATTCATTAAGTGATTTGAGTTTTAATTCTTAGTTCTCTTTATTTAACTTTTGTTTTTATTTTTGTTTCTTTGCAGGGTATACGAGTAGTGTATGCCCAACACACATATGACACCCTCTATTGAAGAATTATTGAATGATTGGAGTAGTGAGAAGAGAGGGGTTGTACATAATTTTTTGAATCACAATGTGTACTTCTTAAAAATATTAGACAATCTTGACTTAGATAAGTATGTGCTTTTGTCAGATGTTCATCAGTTTGGCTTGGATATCCATATTTTAAGTAGTGAGTTGAGTGTAAAGATTGATATGCTTGATGCTCAACAAGCTAGTTATGAATTGTGTAAGTAAGAAAAAATGATTATGGGTCAACTTGATGAGCTAAAATTGAAGGTTCAACTACTTGATCAGACTATTATTGATGTTGTCACTATTGAGGGTGTAAACAATAATATCATTCATAAATTACGATGCATTGGACCTCATTCCAATCATTTTTCTACCTTATGTTTAGATGATGAGATATTAATTGAATCATCTGAGCATATGGAAGAATGTGAGAAGGAGGAAGAATATATTTATATTCTGAAATTCATTAGGCACAAAGTAAAAACTTACATTCCTCATTTAAAGGCTAGAAAGTACATCTTGTGATATCTATTATTTCTTTCCCTTTGTACCACCACCCTTTGAGCATAATAGGAAGTTGGAAAAGAAAATAGTGGCATAATTCATAAGTTCAAGATAGAAGATAAAGTGGAAGCATAGACACTTGGTGAAGTCTGAGTAACCAATGTGTCCAAGTTGAGCCGCGACAATAGATTAGGCATTGGTTGGGAGGCAACCTAAGGTGGAGCATGGTGTTTAGGCGCCCAAGTATGTTTTTGACCCCTTACATTCTATTTTTATTTGATTTTGCGCATTGGGGACAATGCATATCTTTTTCGATGGGGTGTGGGTAGTTATGGGGCTTAGTGAAGTCTAAGCAGCTTAAGGTCCATAACTACCCCAAATTTTTGATCCCAAGGTTTTCTTCCCTATGTTCTCTTTCCTCGTAGATATTTAATTTCTGTTGAACCGGCATGTTTAGGATATTTAGATAATATTTTTAGCATATAGTACTAACACTTATGGCATATAGCATGTTTTTATGTTTTGTTTTAAAAAATGGTACTCAACAAATAATTTGAATTTGTTGTTTGATAGAAACCACATATGTTTAGGTGTTTGGCAATATTTGTTCTGATAAGTGAGGGTAGTTTGAGATACGAAGCATGATCTATGAATATTTTGTTGATAATGTGTACAATGCTATGTCTGTGTGAACTTATTTTGCCAGATTCAAGTATTTTGTGCTAATTCAGAACTTGCTCTGTTACTCTAAGCTAGATTGTAGATTAAATGGATTAGGAAGGGATGTTAGGCCTTTGTTCTTTAATTAGTCCACTTTAGCCTAAAATAACTAACCAAATGAAGTTTTATCCCTTGTACCAAATATTTGAGTCTTTCATGTACCAATTCTTTCTAAAACACCTAATTAGCAAACCTTGTCCAGTGAAAAACCTTGAAAGTGACCCTAGTATTTCCTTGTGCATTATAAACCTTGACTGAGGCAAATAACCTAAGCTGAGGATGACTACCAAAAACGGCCCTGGTTCGGAGAATAGATATTGTGCACTTCACTATATGTCAAAAGCCTAAGTTGAGGGTAGCCGGTGTAAAGGAGAAGAACAAAAATAAGGAGGTGATTCAGGAAAGAGGAGAAAAAAAAGAAAAAGCATGTACTAGATGTAAGAAAAATGAAAGATGCCTTAGATTGAGGTAAAAAAGCAAAATGAAGTGTAAAACATAAGAAAAAAGCTAAAAATAAGATGAAAGCACCCGAAAAAGCTTGAATGAGGAAAAAGGTAGAATAAGGTGAAAATGACAAAGTTGTGAGGCAAAAGTGTGGAAAAATGCAGTTTCATAGAGGGCCATTAGTCACTATTTTTCAAAAATATCATACCAAAGCCCCCTGAGCCTACGTTACAAGCATAAAAAGTCAAAAAGTGATCCTAGTCCAGTTAGTTGAAGGTTTAAGTCATGAATATAGGGGCAAGCATATGGTATTAGTCATCATCCATGAATATCTTTTGTCAGAGTAAGTGTTTTTGGAAAGTCCCAAAGCTAAATATGAAATCATATATGAGTGTGAAAAATGGGACTTCTTTCTGTGAGGGCACTTATATTGCATTGTTAGCATTTGACTTGTTTAGTGATTGTGGACTATTGATACTCCATTTCTTATCATAGTTGTGTTGTCACATGCACCAGTTTGCATTATTATGCTAAATAGCTATTTGATTTTGTTTTGAAAAGCTGGTGTGGGTATCTAAGTTTGAAATGTATGTGATCTATGTCATTGAGTTGATTTATGCATGTTGTTGTATTGTATATATAGATTGAGTCATTGCTTAAGGAAAAGCAATAATTTTAACTCGAGAATGTTGATGTGCTATCAAAATACAACACTTTTGATAGCTAAAACTTAGGATATTGTGTGTTCACAATGCGACATTTATGGTTTTTACGTGTTTATGTGTAATGATATATTAAGAGGCTTGCTTGGGGTTCCTTCAGGTTCCCCATGTCGCCATGTCATGCCTAGGCCCTAGGCTTAGGAGTGAAAAACTTGGTATCAGAGCACTAGGTTGTTAATGGTCCTCGACATCCAAAACACCGCGTTGATTAGTGTCTTATTCATGGTTGTGTTGTGCACCATAATTATGAGTAAGAGGCTATGGGATGTTTTAGGAAATGTTTCCCTTCTTCATGATCTATGTTGTGCTATAGAAGTTAGGTAGGGTTTACGCTCTAACGAATGTTCTTTTCCATTTATAGATCATGACTAACACAAGAGGAAGATAAGCCCGTACACCCCAAGAATAACCGGCTCATGGAGAGCTCTGGATGCTCTCACCTTGCTAGCTCAAGTTGTGGCTAATCAAGTCAATCAAGGGGCCCAAGCCCCTCATGCTCCTACTCCGGCATCTTAGTTGAGGGACTTTATGAGGATGAATCTGTCAGTATTCTATGGGTCAATGGTTGATGAGGACCATCAATAGTTCATACTTAGTTGCCGACCCAAGGTCTAGGATGAACAAGTTTGTGATGGGTGTATCTAATTTGGTGAATGAGGAGTGTAGGACCGCTATGTTGATTAGTGACATGGATTTGTCCCGCTTGATGACTTATGCTGAATAATTGGAGGGGGAAAAGTTGAGGAAGAGGAGAGCTAATGAGTCCAAGAGGGCCCATTTTGATGGTAGGTTCCATAGTCCCAAAGGTGGTCGGTTTCATCAAGGCCAAGGGTCCTCACATGCTCCTAATAGAAGGTTTGCCACTGAGTACCCAAAAGGCCCAAGGTAATGGTGGTGTGGTGCCTAATGCTATGTTTTCAAAATGTGGTAAGGGTTATAGTGGCCTATGCTTGAGGGATACCAATGCTTGTTTTGGTTTTGGAGAAGTAAGCCACAAGATGATTGATTGCCCACATAGCCGGAACAAAGGTAAAGATATTCATCCACAAGGCCGAGTTGCTAATGCAGTTCCTTTGGGGAGAGGAGGCCAACAAGGTGATGCCCCAAGACACAATCAATTCTATGCACACCAAGGGAGACAAGTGGTTGATGAAACAACCCCAAAAAGTGCCCGAAAATGTTCTTCGGAAGTGCCCGGAATCGTAATTTTCATATATCTAAAACTCTATTCATTATATTGAAAATCTGACTTAATATTCTTATTTAGGGGGTTAAGTTGAGTGGGAAATGGTTCTAATCCAAATTTTAGACCAATCATATCAAAATCCAAAAATCCCAAAGAACGTTATTTATGAGGGTAAACTTTGAAGGGGCATATATCTTAGCACACATAGAACTAGGTGACTCATGACCTACCAAATTAAATTCCTTTGAATTAGCTTTCCAACGAACTTAGTTTCACCTCATTCTGAGTTTGGATGAAGGATTTACGCCAATTTTTGTAGAACTCATTTATGCAGAAATGCAGATTCCTTAGTTTCACCTCATTCTGAGTTTGGATAAAGTATTTATTGCCATTTTCATAAAACTCATTCATGTAGAAAATGCTGATTCCAGTGGTGTTTTCGTGTCGGCTCCATGATGCGACCTTGTCTTATTTGGTGCTTGTTTCAATTTTTTCAGTCCAAGACTCATACATCTTGGGTCTAAGGGTTTTGCATTGCCTCCATGACACGCCCCTATTGTTTTTGGTGGTTGTTTTAGTTTTTTCTATCCAACACTTATAAGTCTTGGGTCTAAGGGTTCCTATACTTGAAAATACATATACTTAGCCTTATTTCACCCTCATATCATCCTAAACATTCTCCAATACTCACTCAAACATTTAGACTCATATTTCACCCTAAACTCAAGTCCAAAAATCAAGACCAATCTTAAGGATTTCATCAAAGATCTCATTCAAGCTTCAAGTCTTTATCTCCAATCTTCTTCAAGGCTTCTCTAAGGTCAAGGTATATAGTGTTGAACCATTGGGTCCTTTTACCAATGGTGTCTAAGCTTCCTTTTTACTAATATTGCATGATTTAAAGATGATTTTATATGTGGGTCTTGTACATTAAGAAATTTACTACATAGTAATTTAAGTTCATGAAAGTATGATTGTTTTAGCATGTTTTGAGCTCTAAATCTTGGATCTAATGTTGCATTTGATGAGGGGTTTTGATGCGAATATTTTGGAGGTATTGCAAGGTGTTGATTGATGGTTTTATCACTGATTTTTTTGCATGATTTCATCTTTGAATTGCATGGTCTTTTACCCCCATTACACACCCTCCAAGTGTTTGATAAAATGTCTGGCTAGGGTTTCTTGGGGAGTTGAAGGTCTAATGCTTGTCTTATGTTATGAATGACTCTATGATGATGAAAGAAGGATGAATATGGGTTGAGTTCATGAAAATTATGCATGATGATGATAGAAGAGTATGTATATGATGTTATAATGACAATAGAAATAAAGTATGTATATGGTATTTCTCTATGTAGTGTTCAATTGAAAATAATCAAATTGAGGGGTTGATACCTCATTAATCAAATTGAGGGGTTGATACCTCATTAACCAAATTGAGGAGTTGATACTTCATTGATCAAATTGAGGGGTTGATATCTCAATAACCAAATTGAGGGGTTGATACCTCATTGACCAAATTGTGGGGGTTGATACCTTAATCACCTTAGAGATGGGTGATGTACGCTAATAACCAAATTGTGGGGGTTGATACCTCAATCGCCTTAGAGGTGGGTGGTGTATGCTAATAACCAAATTGAAGGGGGTTGATACCTCAGTCACCTAGGATGGGAGGTGGTAAGCCTATTGATCAAAGGATGGTCTCTTTCTACGTACATTCTATGTTTTATATAAGCATGATTTTACTTCAAGCGTAATTCATACATGACATATCGTTGCCATGCTATTTATGGTCTATGTTATGCATTTTGATCATGTTTCCTTTCTCTTGTTGCATTGGATCCTACATATTTATTACATTCAAATGTACTAACACATACTCTATACCTACATGATATTACCATGTAGGAACCGGAGCTCTATTTGGTCATCATCCTCCTCCACGTGGCTAGTGGCTTTCATTCAAGCTAGTTGGTGAGTCCTCACGATCGAGGGCAATATCTATGTTCTTATGTTATGTAATGAAGACTACCTTTCCTTTTTGTATACTTGACTATGAGGGTGAGCCCGATTGGTTGTCTTGGCCCCCGCTAGGTTTTATGTTAGAGGTGTTGTTAAACATGTTATGTATTATGCTTGAGCTTTGACTCACTTATGACATTCAAGCTATTTAAATATAAGTCTCTCTCCCTTAGTTCCAATTCCCTTTGTTTATATTTCTTATATTGATTTATTTTGTTTCCGCAATCAAGGATGTGTGATGATATGCTATGAGCTTATTTTAGGTTCCTTCAGGTTTCCCATTCGTCGATCATGTCTAGGACCTAGGCTTGTGTTGTGACAGTTGATGAGGTGCCCAAAGTTGTTACCGGTATGTGAAAAGTCTTTAATTTTGATGTGTATATATTGATAGACCCTGATACCACTCTTTCTTTTGTTACTCCTTTTGTTGCCAAAATGTTTCATGTTGAGCCCGAATTGTTGTGTGAGTCATATGAGGTATCTACTCCCATTGGTGCATCTATTGCTGCTAGAAAGGTCTACCCACATAGCCGGAACAAAGGTAAAGATATTCATCCACAAGGCCGAGTTGCTAGATGCCTAGAAAGGTCTATAGAAATTATCCCATTTGCATCTTGCATAAAATATTGCCTTGTGATCTTGTTGAGTTGGATATGGTGGATTTTGATGTCATTCTCGGGATGGATTGGTTGCATACCTATTATGCCTCTATTTATTGTAGAACCCGTAGGGTCAAATTCCACTTCCCAAATGACTCCATCCTTGAGTGCGAGATTCCTGATACGGTGGTCAAGAATAGGTTCATCTCTTGCATTAAAGCCCAAAAGTTGATCTCTAATGGGTGTTTCTATCATCTTGTGAGGATTAGGGATGTGGAGTCCAAAGTCCTTCCTATAGGGTTTGTTTTGGTGGTTAATTAATTCCTTGATTTCTTCCCAAGTGATATTCCCGATGTTCCTCCCAAAAGCGAAATAGACTTTGGTATAGACCTCCTCCCCGATACTCAACCCATTTCTATCCCCCTTTACCGTATGGCCCCCGCAGAGTTAAAGGGGTTTAAGGAACAATTGAGGGACTTGTTGTAGAAGGGTTTTATTAGGCCTAGCCAATCACCTTAGGGTGCACCGGTGTTGTTTGTGAAGAAGAAAGTAGGATCGCATAGAATATGTATTGACTACCGGCAACATAGTAGGGTCACCATAAAGAATAAGTATCCTCTACCATGGATTAATCATTTATTTGACCAACATCAAGGGGCTAGTCAATTCTCTAAGATTGATCTTTGGTGCGGTTATCATCAAGTGAAGGTGAGGGAGTGTGACATTCCCAAGGCGGCCTTTCGGACTAGGTATAGGCATTATGAATTTGTGGTTATGTCTTTTGGGTTGACTAATGCACCGGCTCTCTTCATGGATCTTATGAATAGGGTATTTAAACAATACCTTTATTTGATTGTTGTGGTTTTCATTGATGATATATTGATCTACTTTCATAGTTAGGAGGAGTATGCGAGTCATTTGAGGGTAGTGTTGCAAAAATTGAGGGAAGAGAAGTTTTATGCCAAATTTGAAAAATGAAATTTTTTGTTGAAAGAGGTTTCCTTTCTAGGTCCTGTGGTGTCGGGGGATGGTATTAAGGTGGATCTTAAAAAGACAAATGTGATTATAAATTGGCCTAGACCATTGACCCCATCAGACATTAGGAGTTTCTTGGGCTTAGTGGGTTGCTACCAGGGATTTGTGAATGGGTTCTCTTTTATTGTTTCTCCCATGACTAAGTTGACTCAAAAGAAGGCTAAGTTTCTGTGAACCGTAGAGTGTGAAAGGAGTTTCCAAACCTTGAAGGATAAGCTTGTCTTCGCTCTTAGCTTGTCTCTACCGGAAGGGTTGGAAGGGTTTGTTGTGTATTTGATGCTTCCCGGATTGATTTGGGTTGTGTTTTGATGCAAAATGGTAAGGTAACAACTCAAAGTATATGAAAAGAATTATCCTACCTATGATATTGAGTTGGCCATTGTTGTTTTTGCTTTGGAAATTTTGTGTCATTATTTGTATGGAGTGCATGTTGATGTGTTTACCGATCATAAGAGTCTCCAATATGTGTTCACTAAAAAAGATCTCAACTTGAGACAACAAAGGTGCTTAGAACTCCTTAAGGATTATGATATGTGTGTGCATTATCATCCCGATGAGGCTAATTTTGTGGCCGATGCTTTGAGTAGGGTATCTATGGGTAGCATAGCTCATGTTTGTGGTAGTGGCAAAGAGGTGGCTAGAGAGGTCCATCAGTTGGCTAGATTGGGGGTTAGGTTGGAAGAGGTTGATAATGGTGGTATTGTGGTTGTTGATGGTTCAAAGTCATCCTTGGTTGATGAGGTACAAGCAAAGCAAGATCTTGACCCCTCATTAGAATTAAAGGCCTTGGTGAGAGAGGGCAAGGTGAAGAATTTCTCCCAAGGGGGAGATGGTGCCCTTAGGTACCAAGGTAGGTTGTGTGTGCCTTCAATTGATGACCTGAGAGAGAAGATTCTTGATGAGGCTCATAATTCTTCCTATTTGATTCACCCCAGTTTTACAAAGATGTATGGAGATTTTAGGGATGTGTTTTGGTGGGGATGCATGAAGAAAGACATTGTCAAATTTGTATCCAGTTGTCATAGTTGCCAACAAGTCAAAGATGAACATCAAAGGGTTGGGTAGTCTAACCCAATATATAGAGATTCCTACTTGGAAGTGGGAGGAAATTAACATGGATTTTGTGGTTGGGTTGCCTAAGACTAGAAAGGGTTTTGGTTCTATTTGGGTTGTGGTTGATAAAATGATGAAGTCGACTCATTCCCTACTGGTTAAGACTACTTATGGGATCGAAGACAATGCTAAATTGTACATTCACAAGTTGGTTAGATTACATGCGGTGTCCTTGTCTATCATATGGGATCATGGTGCTCAATTCACTTCATATTTTTGGAGGTCCTTCCAAAGAGGTCTTGGTACCAAGGTTAAGCTTAGTACGGCCTTTCACCCTCAAATGGATGTCCAAGTCGAAAGAACTATCTAATCTCTTAAGGTATGCTTACAACTTATGTTTTAGGGTGTAAGGGTAGTTGGGATGATCATCTTCTATTGATTGAGTTTGCTTATAGTCTAGCATTGGTATGGCTCCTTTTGAGGCCCTCTATGGTAGGCATTGTAGATCACCGGTTTGATGGTTTTAGGTAGGAGAAATGACTGTTGGGTTTGGATCTTGTCATGAAAGCTATGGAGAGGGTAAGGTTGATTAGAGAAAGGTTGAAAATAGCCCAAAGTCATCAAAACTCCTATGCAGATATGAGGAGAAGTGATCTTGAATTCAATGTTGGGTGATTGGGTCTATTTGAAGTTTTCACCCATGAAAGGTGTGGTCTGTTTTGGTAAGAAGGGAAAATTGAGTTCATGATTTGTGGGGCCTTATAGGGTGTTGAGGAGGATTGGTAAGATGGCCTATGAGTTAGAGTTGCTCAATGATATGAATACCAACTTCTTCAATCACTAACTCTACAAATGAGTTAGAGTGTGGAGGAGGATTGGTAAGTTGGCCTATGAGTTAGAGTTACCCATTGAAATGAATATGGTTCATCCGGTCTTTCATGTGTCTATGTTGAGAAAGTGTGTGGGTGATCCAAGTGCTATTATGCCTCTTGATGTTATGGGTGTTGGTTAAGGCAATTTGACTTATGAAGAGGTTCCGATAGAAATTCTGGATAGACAAGTGAAGAGGTTGAGGAATAAGGATGTGGCTTCCGTTAAGGTCCTTTGGAGGAATTAACTAGTCAAAAGTGTTACATGGGCGGCCAAGGCAGACATGCAGAAGCGATATCCCTATCTCTTCCATTCTGCTCAAGCCTAAGATACTAATTCTAAGTCTTCTGTATGATTTCATGTCTCATGTATCATCCCTATATGTCATTTGCATGCCTTCATGGTTATGTTGACAAGTTCATGGTGGTTTTGACACTTATGTTGAGATTTTTGAAATGATGTTTAAGTGCATTATTGCAATTTTGTTGGGGATGATTTCTTCATGATTAGTCTTCTTATATACATTTCTTTGACATTCAGGGATGAATGTTCCCAAGGGGAAGATATTTAATCGACCCCAAAAAGTGCTCGAAAATGTGCCCAGAATCATAATTTTCATATATCTCAAAATCCGTGCGTGATATCAAAAATCGAACTTAATATTCTTGATCAGGGGAAATTTATGTGGAAAATGAGTCTAAACCTGATTTTAGAGCAACCATATCAAAATTTGAAAATCCAAAAATAACAAATTCCACTGTTGATCTGCGCCCCTGGCGCGACACGACTGGGGCGTGGACCAGTGTTATAATGGTGTTAATTTTGTTGTTTGATCCAAGGATTTTAGGTCTTGGGACTAAGTCTTCCCATGTGTGAAAATACCTATACGTAGCCATATTTCACCTTCATATTATATAAGACATTCCCCAATACTCTTTCAAATACTTAGACAAATATTTCACTCAAAATTCAAGTGTCAAATCTCTTTTCGGATCTTAAGGAATTCACTCAAGCTTCCAGTCTCCATTCCAATCTTCATCAAGAAATTCTCCGAAGTTAAGGTATGTGGGTTTCAACCATTGGGTCCTTTCACCCTTGGTGCCCAAGATTTCTTTTTACATAAATCTCATGTTTCTAAGTTAATTTTACTTATGAGTCTTCTATTATGAATTTGATTATAATCTATGTTAGGGTTTCATGAAAGTGTGACTGTTTTAGCATGTTTTGAGCTATGGATCTAGTATCTATTTCTGAGATTTGATGAAGGGTTTGAATGTATATTACATGAGGGTATTACCAAGTGTTGGAGGGTTGATTTACTTCAAGTTTTCTTGCATAATTTCACTCTTTAATTTCTTGATTTTACACTAGCATTACACACTCACCAAGTGTTTGATAAGATGTCCGTATTATAGTTCTTGAGTTATTGATGATCTGTTGCATGGCCTATGAGACAATTGACTTTATGATGATGAAAGTGATGTATGAATGTGACGATTTCATGGAAAGTAGCTATAGTATTGCACGTGAGCATACCATAGATGAGGATTATATACCTCATCCGCCTTGGCAGGTGGTGGCGATCCCGTACTACTATAGATGAAGGGTATATACCTCATCCACCTAGTCGGGTGGTGGCAATCCCATACTACCATAGATGAGGGATATATAGCTCATCAACCTTGGTGGGTGGTGGAAATCCCGTACTACCATAGATGAGGGGTCAATACCTCATCCACCTTCCAAGCAGGTGGCATGCCTTGGATTCCATGTACTAAGTTGCTTAGTCTATGATGATGGTATCTTAGTACACATGTAATATGTTCTATATAGCAAGTTTTACTTCAAGTATCATGCATACATATTGTCACGACCCAGCTCATGGGCCGTGACTAGTGCCCGAATGGGGCACCCAGACATAAATACTAAGTCAGATTCCAATTGTAACAGCTAACTTATTTACAGAAATTTCGGCAGAGTTTCCTTTATTTTATTGACTACCCAAACCCTGCATACAGAAGAATCACAGCATTCAACACACATATATATACGTGCGGGCCGACAAGCTCACCACT
Source organism: Solanum virginianum (assembly GCA_000787875.1). Classification (NCBI taxonomy): domain Eukaryota; kingdom Viridiplantae; phylum Streptophyta; class Magnoliopsida; order Solanales; family Solanaceae; genus Solanum; species Solanum virginianum. Next base: position 4,567 of record DF361012.1, on the reverse strand, counting down.
GCGGTTAAACTGCCCAACATACATACATAGTCATACAAATTGCCGTACCTCATACGCACACGCGTCCATAGACCTCTATACAAACAGACTAAATTATAGGACGGGACAGGGCCCCATCATACCCTCGAATATGCATAAATACAAAATAGAGAAAATAAGTGTATATATACCATGCGATGGCGACCTCCAAACTCGCGCCATACCACAGCATCACACCAAAAAGTTTAATTCCCCAAAATCTCTGAAACAAATCACAAATGTAGGATAAGTGAGCCACGCATCCCTAAACTTACAAATCATATAGCAAATGTGGCATGATGCCACCTAATCGAAGGCCCAATCTCACCACATCACCAATCTAAGCGGAGCCGATGAGCCGACCCCACCGTACTCAGCCAACTTCAGAATATATAGATATATAGTATAATACGCACGACAACAACCGGCCCAAGAACCAGTGAACGAGATCATAATAGGCACGAATAGAGTCGTTAGAATGATATGTACAAAAATCATTATCAAAATCCCAAAAGATTAGTAAAATATTCATGTTCGAAAATAACATATTATTAGTTCTAAATTCTTTTAGAATTGTTAAGATTTCAGAAAAGAGGTGTCGCGGGTCCCACGGCCGATGGAAACCCGAACTAGCCTGACTTAGGAGGAACATACTTGGTCTAGATCTTAGAAACTACTGTAAAATGTTTCAGAATAGTTTTTAAGGCAATTCGGGCTTTTTGTCAAAAGTAATGAATATTACATTTTTCAATGTATTGGAAAATATATTCTTTCAAACATATTAAACTTTTCATACTTTTACAACTTGCGGACTTTAAGTGCACAAGAGTCACAATATGATTAACTTCTTTAAGAATACCAAGAAATGAACATAGGACATGTTTAAGCCCGAATTGCAAAGTAAGAGGGATCTTTCGAAACTTATAACACTAGCTAGTTTAACTAAATCATGCCATAGACCAAAATGCTCCAAAGAAAGGGGGATCTTTCAAACTTATAACATTAGTTATTTGTAACTAAGTCATGCCATAGAGCAAAATGTGTTACATACCTCAATTCCTTCGCCAAACTAATCCCAACACCAAGCCAATCCAACTTATACTTCCGGATGTCCAATGTCTACAATAAATCACAATAACATCAACAATTAGCTAAAAGACTTCTCGGGCCTTAAATCCCAAATTTGCCCCTAATTTTTATAAAAATTTCGACAACACTTCCCTTTAAAATAGACCACCCTGAGAATCCATCTTGGCTCCAATTAATCAACACAATAACAATAACATTAACAACAACATTAACAAGTACTTCCAATACCATTATTACAACAAATTCACTAAAGAACCTCATTTCATCACAACTACAAAAACAGGGCAGCATAGTATATATACATGTATATCATATTTAAGCACTTTTTTATGCTCCGAGAACCATATTACATCAACTAAACGTCCAATGTATACTTCCAACACTACCACATAACATTTAACTACATACATAGACTCCAATTTCAACCAAACTTCAAATATACATATAAACCATTTCCAATACTTCTTTCACACCACAAGGATCATTTTCATACTATTTAAACATAAATTCATGGTTTTAAAACAATATAACGCTACTTACATACATATTCCAATTTCGGCCCTAACCTCCATATTCATAATTTACATACTATCTTTTCAAGATTTTCTTTCAGATTAACATACTTCAACATACATACAATCTTTATTTTACAAAAAACAAGACTAGAAACCACCATACCTTTTAAACCCCTTAAATGGATCCAAATTGCCAAAGACGTAGAACAATGCATTTTCTTGGCCAAGTAACACCTCCACACCACTTAAGGGACTTAATATACCAAGGTTGTAGCATCAAAATGATTGTAGAATTGAAAAATGCGAATTGTTGGAATTTTGTTATAGCAACCCAAGAGGGTCTCTATAGTTGGGAGTTTTTGCTTGAAGTTTTTTCTAAGTATAGGAATATAGAAATGAGAACAAGATTAAGGGGGATGGCATTATATATATAGACCCCATCTTGCCTCACCTCACCCACTTGTCCCAATAGGAAAATTCCACACTTAAGGTGGGACATCTCTATCTTAGTCTAGAACTCTCCTCACTTTCTTTTGTTAAATCACAAAATTGCTACCACAATAAGAATAATCTTATGTGTATCCACATATGTATATTTATATACACATCTTGCCAAGTATATTTACTTGGGCCCAAATAAAGTTTAAGACCCCAAATTTGAAATATTTCACTTTTGGTCCCAAACTTTCCAATAACGTCAGTTTAGTCTCAAATTTCATAATGGTTCTAATACACCACAATACGGGTTCTAACATCCTCTCCCCTTTAGAACATTTGTCCTTGAATGTTGAACTGGCCTTACGAGTTACGTGAATAACTTAGGGGGAGTTTCCTTTTTCAATTCCCACTTTCGTCACTTCTATGATTGTCAGCCTGCTGTTTCATTGACAATTGGGCCCTCATCAAATGGTGTATCAGAAGTCGTAGTTTCAGCTCTCTATTGAGTAGTGTACTATCCAGAGTCATATTCATTTCACTTGGTAATAGAACAAGCTGAGAAGAAAATACAGATTAGTTGATGGCAAAGTGGGCTATTTGTTATCCCTCAGTCAGTCCCTTTAACTCCTTTCCTGTTGTCCAACCATCTTCAATAGACTCAATGGTATGACCAAAGAGGTATCAACTTGGCTGGTTACATGAGTTAAGAGATGGTGTGAAGTTTTTTCTCCATTAAGAACTTTAGAGCCCTTTGATCAGTTTTCCACAATGAGCCTCTGCCCAAGCATATACTGAGACCATCTAGAAATTGCATCTAGAATTGCAAACAATTCTCTATCATCGATAGACGTAGCTGCATGTCTTGGTAATAGTGCATTGCTGATGAAGGCAATAGAGTGCCCTTGTTGCATCCACACAGCTCTTATACCAAAATCACTAGCATATGGTTCTACCACAAAAAGCTGATGAAGGCAGTAGAGTGCCCTTGCTGCATCCACACAGCTCTTATACCAAACACACTAGCATATGGTTCTATCGAAAAGCCCCTGCTAGCATCAAGCCAAGACAAAAAAGGAGTTCTACTTAAAGCTTCCTTCCATTGTTCAAAAGCATCAGTAGCAGTTGGTGACCATTTGAAACTATATTTCTTCAAAAGATTAGTCAATGATTTATTGATGTTGTCAAACCCCTGTATGAATCTTCTACAATGGATATACGGAATTTGTTCTTACCATGCGCTTGTTAAGATTTCAATAGTCCATACACATAAATACACCCACATGGCCCTTTTCTTGTTTCCACACAACTCATTTCCAATATTCAAGTTTCCATGATTTTGCAACTGTAATTAGAATTCTATAATACCCATATCAAACCCTTAGAATGACTCATGCCAACCAACATCACTGGTGAGACAAATGGAATGCTACTAGGATGAAAAATATCCTGATCCAAAATCTGTTGCATAAGTTCTTCACTGTTGGTAAGTTTCAGATTTACAAAATAAAACAAAGCAGAGAAGAAAGGAAAATATCAGCAGCATAACACATCTTCT
>DF361013.1:42367-55216 GCA_000787875.1 Solanum virginianum | reverse complement strand
TTGCTAGTTAAAGATATAACAAGAAAAATAAGCTACTTACTTAAGTAGAGTTTTGTATAGTTTAAAGTTTATATTACTCTTGTAATATTTTTCTTATAGTGGAAGTATCCGAGGACATAGGCATTATTTGCCGAACCTCGTTAAAATTGTGTGTTCTCTTTAGTTCTCTTTGGTGGAGACACTCTAGTCTCTACCATTTCACAACAGAATAGGATTAATTTGTAGTATTTTTCTTTTGAATTTTTGTACCTCTATACATCTTACGTTGTTTAATTTTTTTCATGTTGTCGTATTTTGTATTTACCTATCTATATCATTTATATTTTAATAATGTGATTTTAGTTTATTTTGCAGGACATAATTCATGAACTTTTCCATTTTGAAAAAAAAATAGAAAAAGATTTGACGGTGACAATTGGTGATTTGTCTTGTTGGTGAGTAATATATTCGTTTTTCTTTACATCAAATTTGGATTAATTGTATTTACAAGTAATTATTTAAATTTCTATTAACAAATTAATTTCATATTTTTAATTCAGAGATCTTAAAAAAGTACCACACAAAGAAGGGAAGACAATCATTCGAAGTAGCACTCATGCTTGGAGAGAGTAAGCAACATCCAATATCAATTTATACCTAAAATCATCTTTTCACCAATTTTTAAAAAAATTATTATTTAATAATATTTATAATATTGACTTCTAAAATATATGGAAAAAAAGTGATAAAATAAAGACTTCTAACTTAAATCTTTCTTATTTGATAGACTTCTACTTCTTCCTTATTTGAATCAAGAAACCTAAAGCTGCTAAGGAAAATCCTAATTTATAGTTCTAATTAGTGATAGAATCTCTATATATAAAATATTTATAAATAAAAAGTTGAATATCATTATATTGTTGTTTTACATATAATTTGTAGTATTTTTCTTTTGAACTTTTTAGTTCCATATATCTCATGTTGTTTAGTTTTTTTTTCATGTTGTATTTTGTATTTATCTATCTAGATCATTTATTTTTAATAACGTGATTTTAGTTTATTTTGCAGCGTTAATGACATAATTCATGAATTCTACCTTTTCAAAAAATAGAAAAGGAGTTGACGGTGGCAATTGATGATTTATCTTGTTGGTGAGTAATGCATTATTTTTTAAATTAAATTTAAATTTATGGTATTTATGATTGAAATATTTACCTTACCACAAGTAATTATTTAATTTTTAAATAACTATAATACTTGAATTTTCTTTTAACAAATTAATTTCATGTTTATAATTCAAAGGTCATAAAAAGTACTACAGAAAGAATGGAAGACAGTCGTTCGAAGCAACACTCATGCTTGGAGAGAGTAAGTAACATTCAATATCAATTTATTATTTTTAGTAAAAACAAACCTACTAATAGAAGCTGAACCAGACAATTCTTTAAAAAAAATTTATTACTAATATTAGAATTTTAGAAATAATAATACGTAAATATATTTAACTATATTATTAAAATATTTTATAATTTATCTATTATAAGAAAAAGCTATAGATCAATAATAAATTAATAATTTAAAATTTATGTTATGTTTATCAATAAGAAATTGACGTCTAACGAGTCATATTATTTATATGTTATATAGAAAATATGTTAATTAAAAAAAAGGTTAAACTATACGAAAATTAAAGTCAACTTTATCGCATGAATGTTCGTCAAAAATTAAAAAAAAAGGCTTGAAAATATTTTTGTACAGATAATTTTTTTAGACTTATTAATGACAAAAGTGTCTTTAATATTTTATCCTTTTATGGGAAGAAAATGATAAAGTAGAGGTAGTATATATTTTTTAATATGCTTATTAATGTACATATGATACACATGCAATACACATATAATAAATTAATATTACTTTAAAAATATGAAGGTCCTTAGAAATAATGATTGAACTTTTTACTCTTCATTAAAAGCTTTGTAATAAAAAAATTATCATTTACTATTTTTCTCAAATTATTATTTGATTATATTTAAAATGTTAAAAATTAAGGAGTTCTAAAATATATGATAAAATAAAATATCTTTTAAAAAATTAAGAAGTCTTAAATATATGAGAAGAGAAAAATATAAAGTAAGAGATATTACGAGAATTAATAATTAAAGAATGCTAAAATATATTTTAAAAATTAAGGAGTCGTAAATATATGGTAAGAGAAAGTTATTTATGGTAAGAGGTATTAGAAAAATTAATAAATAAGGAATCCTAAAATATATGGTAATAGGAAAAAATTAAAATCATTCCATTTACTTAGAATTGTGTAAGTTATATATGAAAAAAAAAATCTTGTAGAAAGCGTTATTTTCCGAATGAGGTTTGATAAGTCTAAATTTGAATTAGTTGGACTTCAATGCGGATTCTGAATATCGAATGAATAATTAAAAAGAATGTATTTCATACTAAGGATTTTCAAATATTTATAATATTAATGTTACACACACTACAACGCATGTATGCTAAACTAGTATAATATAATATTATGAAAGATGAAAAAATACTATTACCTTTAAATTATCGTTGTATAGTGGAATTAGTATTGTATTATAGAACTTTAATGTTTCATGTGTTAGTTTGTTTCAACCTTAAATATTAGGTAAATTGTTCATAGAAAAAGTTTAGTCTTTTTTTGATGTGTTTTTTATTTTTTTGCCTATTTTTTGGATAGTTTTCTGACTTTTTTTAAAAACTTTTTATTTATTTTTCTTTTTAGAAGTTTTTTTTAAAGATTATTATTATTATTATTATTTTAATTTTTTTTATCAAGTCTATTTTTTTGAAAGTTATGCCTATTTTTCTAGACGATTTTTAAACCACTTTTCTTTTTGAGACTTTTTGGGCTTTATTTTTTCTAGACCTTTTTTTTACTTGTTTTTATTATTATTTGAAAGTTTATATTTTTGACTATTTTCTTTTTGGATTAAGTATATTTCGGTTGAGAAAAATTATTCGTGTAGAAATTTAACCATAATAAGAAAATCTTCTCCATTTTTTTATCATGTTTGTTATATTTAATATTTAATATTATTAAAATAATAATACAATAATTGGGTAAAAATTACCTTGCACGTGTATATTGTGTTAATTAATAATAAATGTATATTCAAAAATTAATTATTGTGTGTAATAATATAATCTAGTAAGTGTTTCTATAAAGATATAGAGAATTTGTCAATATTAAGAGTAAATAAATTATTTTATAAGTAATAATCTAGCATAACAACTATTATTGTCTTCTTCAAATTCACAACATGAATAAAAAAAGAAAATTTTAAGATAAAGAAAACTTAAAATTTGAATCAAAGTTACTTATTTAGTTAATGTTGAAGACGTTGAAAAACTGAGATGGTCAATTATTATAAAATTATAACTCTTTTCATAAAATTGGACGAAAATCTACTATAAAAATGGAGGAAAATAATTAAAGAAAAAAGTGAAAAGACTATTTTATCTAATGAAGACTATTTTAATGAAGGACAAAAAGTTCAAACAACTTTTCTAAGGGTCTTCGTACTTTTAATATAATACAGATAAATATATGAATTATTATTTTCCCTAAAATGTATATATATGTTCCTTTCCATTAAAAAAGTAAATATAAAAATAATAATATTAGTTTATGATAACCGCCATAATATAAATGAGGCAACAAAATAGATAGCAACATATGAAATGATGCTATAATTAACTAAACACTATTTCATTTCTCAATTATTAAAATCTCAATTATTAAAATGATCTTTATATTATATTTTCTATTCAATTTTTCTAAAATTATCAATACATGAAATTCTTTTAACAACAGATATATATATATATATATATATATATATATATATATATATATACACATACATACATACATACATATATACATACACACACACACATAATTGGGAGAAAGTGGGGGCTCCAAATTTTTGGGTCCCAAGTGATTGCTTTAGTGGCCTTATGATCGAAACGACCCTGTCCCCACCTACACTCTAGCTGCCGTAAATCCTTCAAAAAACACCATTAAACTTATGAATAAGCATTTGGCAAGATCCTTTTGGGGAAAAATAATGACAGATAAAAATATCATTGGAGTTCATGGCCCAACTTATATTGTCCAAAAAAAATAATTGTGGAATTGGCTTAGAAATTTGAATATTATAAGTGAATCACTATCCTATAACAAGAGGTGGAACTTTAGAACTCATTACTTTCCTTGGGCCACTTTATGAAAGCTAAATATTATATTAGGGTTCATCCTGTAGACAAGACAAGATGTTAAAAATCAGATATGGTGTTGAAAATAATATTTTATGAACAATTCATAATGTTAAAAATCAGATAATGTCTCTATGCGGTGGAGAGATCAACCTAACAAGGTGGAAGGATTAAGACCACACCTAATAAGAATTGTGCTAAAATAAATGTTGACGGAAGTTTCTCTTCTTGCAATGAAGGTCTAGGAGAGTTCATTAGAGATCATAAAGGAAAAATGATTATATGGCCTTCTCCATTCTCAATGCATGCTTTAGTAATAATCTTGTAGAAGCTTTGGCGGCTAGATTTGGAATTATATGGTGTTTGCAACAAGGATTTCACAATTACTATTTTGAATTAGACTTTAAATTGATGGTTGATATGTTAAGGAATGAACAAACCTACAACTTGAGGATCAAAGGTGTTGTGGAAGACATTATATAAGTCGTTGCTAGGATGAACTATGAAGTAAATCATTATTATAAAAAGGCGGAATGACCTAATTTGCCTTTATACTTGGTCCCGTTTGTCACCTAGGCCCTTATACTTCGATATTTGCCAAGAAAACCCTTGTACCCGCTCAAAAGCTATATTTTAAACACCATTTTTTGACCTGACATCCTAAGTGACAAATCAGGTCAAGTGTATGTCATTCACTCCCTTTAGGAGCGTGAAAAGTTTCTAAAAACCCTTTAATGGTCATCTTCTTCCCCAAATTTCAAATATTATTACTCCCCATTTCTTCTTCTCAAAATTCTTTAATTTTCTTTTCGTTTTTGTCTCTCCAAATTTTTTTCTTGAAATTTCTTCTTGTTGGCCATAGTCATTCAAGCCCCGTTGATTTTGTATTTGAATTTTTTTTATTACCTGAATTTTTTTTAATTCATTAGAGTTTCTTTTCTTCAAAGTAGAAAGATATAAAGTACTAATATTGTACTTTAACTCAAAAGACTCTGTCTATCCTCAAAAGAGTACTCATTCCCTTTCACTTGCTACTCCCCTTCTCCCAAATCATAATTTCCAGAAGTATTACATTTAATCGAACAATTGTTCCATAATTAAGAAAAACAGATGGAGGGATGTTTATATTTGATTTCTAAATTATTGCGCAACCCAAAAAAGAAAAACTAAAACAAAGGCCCCATCAATTTTGTACTTGAATTTTTTTATTACCTGGATTTTTTTTATTCATTAAAGTCTCTTCTTCTTCAAAGCTTTTTACAAAATCAAACACAAGATTTTCACAGAGGAGTACCAGGGTTTGTTTGCACAGAAAAGGGAAGAAAGCTTTGGAAGAGAAAAATATTGTTCTTTCTATGTGGAAAATATATTTTGACACATCATTTCATACGTGGAATTTTTAAATGATGTGGAAATTACATGTAGTCGGTTGAAACTCACGTGCCAGTCCAAGGTCAAAAAATGTGTTTAAAATATAGCTTTTGAGCGGGTACAAGGATTTTCTTTGCAAATGTCGAAGTATAAGGGCTTAGGTGATAAACAGGACCAAGTATAATGGCAAATTAGGTCATTCCGCCTTATAAAAATGCTAATCAAGTTACAGATTGTTAAAATTATGCACCCATAAAGTCAGGGACCAGGTCCCTTAGTAAACAAACTAAGTAAGAATAGGTGAAATACATATAGTAAGAACATAAGATTTTATGCGAATAAACTCCTTGATTGAGGGAGAAACACCCATACATGACCTATCTCACTAGATTTCCTCAACCTATCTTCATTACGATACAAGACCAAAGTCTTCTATTATAAACTTATATAACCTAGATCCTAACACTCTCCACTGCTTTCTTTGAAATAACTCTATTACAAGATTGATGAGCCTAAGCAATAACTCTATTTCCCACTACAAAAACTAACTCTAGTTCATGTAGACTTCAACACAATGATTCAGGGTTAACTTTAACCAAGAATCGTACAACTTGCTTACAATAATGACTGATCAATGTTTCTTACTACTAACTCAGGAAATATGATCTTACAATGCTCAGTAACTAGGAACACAATATCAAGTCAAACGACATTACTAATATGATTCTATCAGGTCCCTTCAATGTGTTGATATTCACTTGTTGCTTGAGAGAAGAAATTTTATTCTCATTGTTGATCGTTGGTCGAAAGTACACTTATCATTTTTGTGGAATAAGTATTTACCATTTGACAAGAGAAACCTCGTGTTCTCTCATTTGGTTGGTCAATAAAAAGTACAACAGAGTAACTTTTACCAACCGCAACAATTTTTACAACTGACACCCATTTACCGTTAGATACTCTAGAATATATAGGACCAGGTTCATCTATATGGTCTCATGGTTTGTTAAGTCATCAGAACATACAATAACATTTTTCTTCTTTCTGATGATGACAAACCATGTGGACATGACTTCCCTTTCATCTTTCAACAACATTCCCCCTGTCACAATGCCTAATGAGTAGAATCCCCCTGTCACAGTGCCTAATGCCTAACTAAATCAAGAATGGAACACATACAAAATTTCCCCCCTTTTTGGCATCATTAAAAGTAGGCACAATGGATGACCATACTATCATGACCCAATTTCACAAGCTGTGATAACGCCTATCATAATCTACTGATAGTCAAGTCAACCCATAACTCGAAATTGTAAGTAATAGATATTTGGGGGAAACCTAATACAACTAAGCTAGTCGAGAAAACAACAAAGAGGGGTAAATACAAGACCAAATTAAAATAGATAACTACAACATACAATAATCTCTCTCAGAACCTGGACGTCACTAGTACAATGCTGCAATATATACAAATTAAGGAGTACAAGTCCTAAAGTGGACCAAAATATACAAAGGTCTGGCTAGTATCATAATATATACAAAAGACGGGCCAATAGGCGAAAGGAGACAAAATAATCCAAAAATGTCAAGTGCTCACCCTAGTCTCTAGTGTGGGCTATTGTTGGCTCAATATGTCCACAATGCTGACTGATGCTCAGACCTGCATCATGAAAAGAGATGCAAAGTTTAGTATGAGTACCAGATAAATAGGTACCCAATAGATATTGGTGGCCGACTAAGGAAGACATGTAAAAATAATATGAAGAGAAGGAATCAAACCTAAAAAGGATATCGATATTAATATCTAATACAAGAAAAAAGCAGTAGAGACAACAAGCACGACTATAGAATCTATACTAGTTACACCCAACAAGGACACACTTGTGCAGTTTAAAGTATAACTCGAGCAGACCCCCATAAGCCCGCCAAATACATAGAATATTTGTACTAAAGTAACTAAGAGCTAACTGTAATGCCCTGCGAAATTACCAAAATACTCCTAGAATGAAATCATGTGCATAACGGGTCCTTCAAAGCTCCTATGAAAAATTTGAGACCAGATTTGTGATCAACACAAAAAATTGAGTGGAAAAATAGCTTCGATCCGATTTTAGAGCAAACGAGTCGAAAAATAATTTTTCATAATTAAATCCGAGACAGTGTGAGTGCGCCCCCAGGGCGCGATACGCCTGAGGTATAGACCTACACTTGGGGTTTTTCTTAAATTTCCAGGAAAGAACATATTCTGAGAAATTTATGAAATACAAATGTCCATGCCCCAGGCACGTTGCGGACATGGTCAGTTTGAGATATATCCGTGCCCCAGGCACATTGCGGATACATTGCGAAATACAAATGTCAGTTTGAGAAACTCCATAATTTGCATATTTGATTTGACTGAGGTTACCTATTGAAATGTCTTTTGAAGAGCATCATTTTATTATAAGATTTAAATGATTTAGTGTGAGTTGCACACCACTGAGTGTATTTTTTAAACAAGATTTTATTCTCAAACTTGCATGTTTTACTGAGTTGAGTTGAGTTGATGATATTTTCATATTATTCTACCCATATTGTTCCTATTTAGCTATTTTACGTATCGTACATTCCACGTACTGATGACACTTTGGTGCTGCATCATTTTATGATGTAGATACATGAGATAGAGATCATCAGCAAGCACATCATTGAGGATCTTTGGATGTTCAGTGGATTGGTGAGCCTCCCCTACTTCTGAGGATTCATTACTCTATTTTCATCTTGCTTTAGAGTTAGATTTGCTTAAATTTATCTTGACTGAGGTAGTCATTGGTCTTTCATTAGCACCACCTGATACTAATAGAGGCTTCATAGACTAGAGACGAATGTTGATTGTTAAGATTTATGAGCTAGTTCTTTCTACTAGCTTTTCATTTATACTATTATTTTGAGAATAGATGATAGATGCGCCTTATTTACATTCTTTTAACTTTCACTGATTAGTAAATATTGTTAATTGAATGAATGTGATAAAGTCAAGTGGTTCGCTTGGGGACTAGCGATAGTCTCTGAGATCCGAGTACGTCTAGGATTCCCTCCTGGGGCATGACAAACTTGGTATCAGAGCATAGAGTTCAAGAGTCCTAGGGAGTCTATGAAGCCGTGTCTAGTAGAATTCTTATTATTGGTGTAAAGAGTTCCACATCTATAATAAGGAGGTTATAAGACATTAGGAATTGTCTTACTACTTTTATATTCTAAATCGTGCAATAGAGTCAAACCCCATGAAAGTCCTCCTAAATGCACCGTGTACTTGAAGGATACCATCAGCATCAAGAAACTTGAGCCTACTACTCAGCTTGTTGTGGTAGAAGAGGACAAGGAAAGTGAGATAGAAGAACCTTAGAGCTAAAAGGCTGAGCCACTTGGACCTAAGCGTAGTAAACGTGAACAAAAAAAGGGAAATAGGTCCCCTTTTCTGTAGAGACCCTGGAGTTATGCGCCACCACTAATGAGTGCGCCCATGTCTATGAAACTATGAATATGCATGTCCCTTTTTAAGGCTTGTTTATGCATGGGTGATTATATTATGATTTTAAATGTGGATTTAACTGTGGATTTACTTCAATTTCATATTATAATGTTGATTTTAGATTGAATCTTAATTACCCATATTTTTCTCGTATCATTCATGGCATTTGCATTCATAACATTAGATTATTATGGAAATTATGAAGTAGGTTAAGCCCAATTATGTTCTATGATATGATTTTAATACGATATTGGTTATGATAAGAATGTGAGCACATACATGTCTTTGATTACGACTCTTGGAGCATTTTGGGTGCTTGCACCATCTTGTATATAAATGGGTTATTCCTATGTATGAGTATTATGACTATGAATTATGAATTTTGACATTTGACCCTAAATATGAATTATTATGAAGAAGTGTTTTGTTTTTAAGACTAAGAATGCATTGAAAGGATTTGGAAAATGACTATTGCCCCTTCTGAAAGCATGTATATATACGTATATGTATTCTTGTGGGATGACGACATAACACTAATGGATTGGGGGCGTTAGAGCTATCTCAAAGGGCTTTCTCACTTTCCTTGAACTATGTGTCAGCATAGGAATGATAGTCATCACCGAAATGACCGGGTCATAAGGGATGGCTATTCATTTAGACAGATGATGCATTTCCATTACACCCCTACAAACATATACGACATAATGCAAATGGCCATGTGAATCTTCGGACGTCAGGTCCGCAAACAAACCACGGTCTTGCAACCTTTGGATTAGCTCATTAGAAACACTGAACTTTGAGTTAGCCGATAAATGCGGCAACACAATAGCTCCTGGGAAGTTAGCATTGTTTTGAGCCATTCGTCTTGTAATCCAATGAACCTTTTAGTCAATCGAAACTAAGAGAATGCCTTGACTCCTTGAATTGGGCATACAATACGTATTATACCCTGCAAAAAATTAAACAAATAAAAATTAAAATAAAATACAAGAGAACTAAAGAAATTAATACTTGAATTATACTACTACTGAATCCAAATTAAAGTTTCGTTGTATTCCCCGACAACAGCGCCATTTTTCTTTGATCACGCTCAAGATACACATTTGTTTTGAGGTAAAATGATCGTCAAAATAATAAACCTAACCAAAGTTATGGTCGAATCCGATAGGGAATACGGGACTTTACAACATGGTTCACCAATAATCAATTCAAGAATTAACTAACTCAATTCCCAGAAAAGGGGGGAGGTTTCCAATGATTAATATGAAATTAATCTAAACTAACTAAAATTGGAAGACAAACAATAATAGAGAGGAACCTGTGGTATTGTGTTCTCCATGATTCACTAACTCAACATCACCGGATATCACAATTCTCAACTAGAATATTACATGCAGGACGACAATTTAGGTTCTTCCAGCCCTTTGGTCAAAGGTGAAGGTTGAATTTCACTATGAGACTTAGTCCATCTCTATAATGTGCTCAACTAACCATTACCCATAGTCCCAGTCAACCTCCTTTTGGTCGAGTTGGGTTGATTAAACGAGAACACATCATCGAATCCCATTAATCATTCTCTTTTCCTATTCATTACCACCTGGATTAGGAAAGTAACACTAGGCAAGTTCTAATATTGTCCACCACTAGAAAATATTCAAAATGAAGAGAAATGATTAATACATGCAAATACTCATTCTTAGAATTACAAATAATTCAGGTTTTCTAAGTTAGATTCTCGTGGTTCCCACAACCCCAAGTTGTGGGTTTAGCTACTCATATCTTGGGCAAATAAAGAAACAATGAATAGAAAAGACATGGTTAATCACTTTCCTAAGAAGATTGAAGAACAAGAAAGCCCCGTGTGTATTGAGAATCACAAGATTGAAAGAAGAATTTGATCCACAAGTGAATCTCTTCTCCAAAATGTAGTCTCCAAAACTAAAACCCTAAGAATATTCTAATTTCTTACTCTCTACTCTATTCTCAGCTGCTCTCTATGTACAAAAACTGAAAACTCTCTTTTAAAATGACCTAGTATTTTCTATTTACAGTATTTACAAATAAGTTCCTAAAATAATTAAAAAAACTGGTCGACGCGCTCTATGACTTGTAGTTACGACTCATAACTAGGGTCACGAGTCGTAATCGATTTTTCCTGATTAGCTATTGGATTTTGGACTTCACTGTTACAAAACATCTTCACGAATTATAGTCTGATCTATGACTCATATTGGCCTCTCATAGTCCATATCTGCAGCACTTGGTCCAAAACTGCGGAACACTGAAAATTGTTATGAAACCTTCCAATACAGCTCGTACGGTGATTTATGACTCGTAACTGGGTTTCATGTAGCTGAACTTTAGTTTTGTTTCAACACTGGAAATCTTTACGAGGCCACCTCTACGACGACTCATAAACTGAATTACGACTCGTAGAGGGTCTCGTATGTCCTCAAAAATTAGCAAAAAACCTGCAACTTTTCCCAAAATAGTGCCAACCTGCTTTTCCTATAGAAACAATCATAAAAACACATAAAAATCATAAATGTTGCATTGAGAAGACACAAAATCTCAAGTTTTAGGCATCAAATGTGTTGTATTTTGACAGCAGAACATTAACATTCTTAATAAATGTTACTATGATTAATGTTTTAAGCAGAAAACGTACTTGTCAGTAACGTATTATAAAAAGTTACTCACATATATGTTTTATGGTTAAAACATTGCTACTAGTAACGTTTATTCATTTAACACCGTCATCCCTGACAGTTTTTGCCCATTAAATTTTCTAAATAAAATATAGCCTAAAACGTTACTGAGAAATACGTTTATTCTACTTTTATAAAATTTCAAAAAAATTGTATTATTATGATGAGTTGCTTTAAATAATGGCTTAGTTTGATCAAAAATTCAATTTGCTTTTATTAGAGGTTTCGTCCATGTCCCTATCCAAATATATCTTTTTTTTCTGTTGGAATAGGCATAGGCATCAAGCCTAACCCCTTCTATTAATGGTTCACGATTATTACTGTGGTCTTATATTAAAAATTGATTAAACTAAATCAAATGAATAATTTAAAAGTCAAATTTGAATATTCAAAAATCAAATAAAAAGTACTATAAGTTGTAGTTCTTCTAATGTCAATATGATGAGTGAAATTACTGGTCAAAGTTTGCTTCTTTGAAACTAAAAAATGAAAAGTACCACATGAATTGAGACGGAGGAGTATAACTTTTGTAAAATGTTATTACAATCAAACCTCGTTATATAACAACCATTAGTTATAACAACATTTCCCTATAATGACCTAATTTCTTCAAAGCTAAATTTTTCATGTTACATTTTATTTCTTCATAGCAATTAACAATATTTTACCTATAACAATAATGTATAAAATTTATACTAATATATTGTGTAATAATATTTTGTAAGAAATATATTATATGTATAAGAATATAAAATATTAAAATATTTATATATGATATTATCATTGATGTAATGCGCATAGTAAATTTCAAATATGAATATTGTAATATCCAATAAAATTTCCAAAATACTCCTAGAGGAGAGATGTACGCATGGTGCGTCTTCCCATGCACCGATGACAAATTCGAGGCTGGATATGTGATCAGCATAAAAAATTGAGTGGAGAAGTAGTCTCGGTTGATTTTTAAAGAAATCGGATCAAAAGATAATAGACTTAGTCCATCTCTATAATGTGCTC